>CAJJDM010000076.1:401039-411616 GCA_905182975.1 Paramecium primaurelia | reverse complement strand
GTAAATTGGGAGTAATAAATACAAATTGATTTTTAAGTGATCCAATAATTATTTAATATTTAACATTCCAAATAATATAAACAAGATAGAAATCAATATTAATATGATAAGAATTATTGATTAATTTTCTCATTAATAATACTTCAATAATATCTTATTTTTTATAGATTTTATTAAAGATGATTAAATATAACCAACAACTTAAGTATAAAAAAATATTTTTATTCCTATAATTAAATATAAATATCAAATAATAACGATAATTAGTTTTGTTTAATCATAGGAATAATAGTAATATATTTAATCTTGAGATTTCTAATAAGCAATTTTATTTTTCCTTAGATGATAAAATTAACTTTTAATACTATATTTCAAACTAATCCTGTCTCTTTCATGCAATAGTTTTATTTGAAAAAAAGGATTACTATCATAGTGAATAAAATCACAAATAAAAAGTGTAGAAAACAAAAAAATTGATTATTAAATTAGATTTATGAAGATAACCATTTTATAATTGAAAGGAATACAATAGAAAGGGCTGATTTTTATTTTGTTATACTTTATGAAATATCTAGGTTGTAGATTCTTAATAAAAAATTTGAGTAAATTTTCTTATAGAAAAATCTTAATGCATTATTTATAATATATTTAATTAATAGATTTATAACAGGATGCCGTCATCGTTAATCATTATTCATTATCATAGAGAATTACTTTCTATTTTTTAAAGAGGTTCATTAAGTTATTAATATTCAGCCTATAAAGTAAAAAAATGAATTGCATCAAATATCAAAATTTGAATAGATACAGAAGATATTTGAATAACACTTATTAATTATTTAAATAATATATCTAATAGGTTTATTAATTGTCTTATAATTAATAATTTTTTGACTCAATTTCTTATAATAAACATAATTCAACTAGAATATTTATAAGCCAATCATAATTTATGTTTAAAGGTAAATGGTTATTCGAAAACAAAGGAAGAAATTATTTTTAACCTTAATTTGATTGTTAAAAGATATTGAAAATTATCATTTTAGATAAAAACTCATTCTTTGAAAATATTCAACTAAGTTAACAATAATTTTGAGTTCAATACTCAATCATCCCCCTAAAAGAAACAATATTTTACTTTCTAAGTCTTCAACTATTCTAATTTATATTTCTAATCAATATTTATTTATATTAAAGTCTTGTTAATCCTTGTGAAATAATAATACAATTGAGATATATAAAGTACAATTAAATAATTTGGATATATTATCATTAAGATTTCAAATAATTTAAAAAAACAATTGATATGGTCTCAAAGTACTATATTATATCAATTTACAATCAAACTATGTCTTTAGTTTTAGACTTCACATTTCTTGTCTCTTTTGTATGCGATTGAAGAAAAAATTTTTTTCTTTAAATCTAAAAATAATAATTCAATTAAAATGATCTAATTTAAGAAAAAATCGCAATATTTCAATAATTTTGTTTTTTAAATATTAAGGCTTGATAATTGATTATTCATATCTTTGATTAGAGTAATTTTTTTATTAATTTTAAAAATTCACTGCATAATATTCTAATTTGTGGAGCTAATTAAGATTTTTTGGTTATTTTTATAAAATCAATACTAAATAATTAAAAAATGAAGTTGAGCATCACATGAAAAATATTAAAGCTGAAAATAAGCATTCAATTAAAATTGATATATAAATAAACATGTTTATTAATTATACTTATAAACAATTTGAATTAAATTCTAATATTTTAGATTATAAAAAAAATATGAAAGATTCTGGATTAGTATTCTTTAAAACCTATATAGATTTTTAATAATACAAAGGGTACTGAATTTGTAATTGAAGATGGTATATAAAGTGTACGACGATCATTCTAATAATAACTTTAGAAAACCTCTCTCTTGATACAACATTAAAAAGGATAAATCAAATATATCAAGGATGGATCCATTCTTAATAAGTATAATTTTTTATAATTACATAGTGAGAAACAATAATTGATAGAAGATGAGTTGTCTTTTAATAGAAACTTAGACTAAATTAAAAGTTTAACTTGGCTTGGAGAAACTTAAAATAATAACATGAAAGTTGGTAGATGGAATGCTCTTTGGAGAGGAGAATCATTGGGTATAGGAGGAGATTATGATAAAAATGGAACAAAAACAGGATATTGGGTTGAAGCTTTTAATCATTTTTGGGAGTAAAAATTTAATTTTTGAATTTAGGTTATCATAGGTCACTTAAGTTGGGTTTTATAATAATGGAATAAAATAAGGAAGGTGGAATATCAAATATAAGGAATAAAAAATGTAATTGTTATCATTAATTTAAATATTAGAGGAGGAGGTAATTACACAGATTAAGGTTTAAAAGAGGGAGAATGGATTGATCTACATCAATATTTTCATTAGTATTTGATATTGATTAAACCTTGAAAGCAATAATCAGGTGATTTTTGAGGGAAGATATAAGAATGGAATAAAAATAGGTTTTTGGGAAATTATGTTTAGAGAGAAAATGATTGAAGAATTTTCTTTTATGTTAATTAATCCATTATATTTTAGTGGATTTTAGAATTATAATTTAAATGGAATTAAAATTGGAAAATTCGTAGAATTAATTGAGGATTAATTGAAGTAAATGAATTATAAAACTAAAGTTTTTCTTAAATTGTTACAGTTGGATAATATATAAATGGAGAGAAGGAGGGTTTATGGGATATAAAAGAAAAAGATAAAAGAAAGTACTATTTATACATTAAAATTTCAGAGGGGGAGGATTCTATAAGAAAAATTAAAAAGATGGAAGATGGATTGATTTAGAGCAAATTTTAGAGTAATTTAAGTTTCTAATTAAGTTGTTAAATAATATGGAAAGGGGAGTACAAAAATGGGCTTAGATGTAATAAATGGAATAGTATAATAAATAATGAAATAGTGTAATATATGAAGTTTAGACTAGTGGTGGAGGAATTTATGATGAAAATGGATTTAAGAATGGCTTTTGGGTTGAATTGAATAAAAGTTTTTCTGAGTTATGTCTTAATTTTATATTTTAGAGATTTTTAGGTATTTTATACTGGATAATATGTTAATGGTTAAAAATAAGGGAATTGGGATATCAAATAAAAACATTTTAGAGAAGATACTTTATAAATTATGTAAATAAATTTAATTAGTAATATATTAAAGTGGTGGAGGGAATTATAATATAAATGGAAAGCAGCATGGATTTTGGTTGGATTAAGATGAGAATTATTGTGAGTATTAAAAATGTTTATTGTGAGATAATTAAAAATTTCCTATAGTGGAGAATATTCAAATGGTATGAAGATAGGAAAATGGAATATCAATCTAGAGGAACAGACAATGTAATTTTATTGATATATTTCAATTTTTAGAGGTGGAGGATATTATAATGAATAAGGTATGAAGCAAGGCATTTGGATAGATTTAGATGAAAATTATTCTGAGTAATCAAATAACAATTATAATAGTGGATCTTATTAAAATGGAGTCAAAGTATTCCAATGGCAGACAAATTATTAAAATCAAATTATGTTTTAGTAATAGTTATTTTAGTGGTGGAGGTTATTATAATGAGAAAGGTGAGAAAATCAAAAAGTGGATAGATTTATAATTTAACTTCTCTAAGTTATTAATTATGAGTTTAAATTAGTTATTGTTTTATTAGATATTAAGGAGAATATCTAAATGGTATAAAATAATAGTAGTGGAATATATTATATAAAGAAAATTATACGTAAACGTTTATTAAATTCGTCAGAGGATGTGGATTTTATAATAATAATGGGACTAAGATAGGAATGTGGATTAACTTATATGATAACTTTTCTAAGTATTTATTTTTCATAATATAATTCAGAGATAGCTTGGTTACTGAAATTGGAATTTACGAAAATGGATAGAAATCTAAAAAATGGAACACATTTTATAGAGATTCAGTGATGTAAGTTTATTGATTTATAAAGAGCTGGAGGCTATTATAATGAAGATCATAATAAAGATGGAAATTGGATTGATTTGGATGAAAATTTTTCTAAGTATTCCAATTTTAATAACAATTAGCTATTCTCTTATTAAATATGTAGGTAGATATTAAAATGGTCAAAAAATTCTAATATGGTAAACGTATTGCAAATAAAAGTTAATGTAAGAATTAAAATAATTAAATAATTTTTTTAGAGGTGGAGGGTTTTATAATGAAAATGGTCAGAAAAATGGATAATGGATTGATTTGCACGAAAATTATTACAAGTAGATTATTTTTAGTAGAATAGATATTGTAAAATTAAATATGAGGGAATGTATTAGAAAGGAAAAAAGTAAGGTAAATGGAATGCTACTTATAAAAATTAAATTATGTATAAGTTTTAATTATCTCTTAGTGGTGGTGGAACTTATTTATATGGAAAGAAATATGGTTTATGGATTGATTTAGATGAGAATTATTATGAGTAAGAATACTTAACTATTCAAGTGATGATCAAAAAATCAGATAGGGAGAGTATCTAAATGGATTGCCAATAGGAAAATTTGTTTGTTAAAAATTTAAAAGAAAGTTCAATGAATGAAAGTTTAAATAATTTATTATATAAGGATGTACAATGATATTTCAAGATTCCTTAATTTTTTCAATAAGAGATTTTTATCAGTCTCAAGTATTAAAATTTTTCTAATTTTTATTTTTTAGTATTTATTTAGATCATTTTATTTCAATAAATCATATTGATTTAACATTAAATGTTGAAATTTAAACCTCAACAAAATTAATTCTTCGAAAGCGCAATTATGTGAAATTTCATACAAAGGCAGTAAATTTTTCCAAATTTGATTATATTTATATATCTATATATCGGTGAAAAAGAAGACACAATATAAACTATTAGACAGTATATGAAATATATTGAGTCAATAAAATAGGCATATTTATTGACTCAATATAAAACATATATATTACATAACTGAAAGAATCTTAAATTTGTTATTGTTTGTGCTATGCACTTGAATTTCTTCTATTTAGTCTTCCACGTTACTTTAGAACTTTATACCTTATATTTGCTAATATATATGTTTAATGGAAAAATAACAAGCAGATCAGATTTTACAAATTGATTATATCAAAAAACGTTGTTATCTTTTAACAGACAATAATAAACCATTATGCATAAATGTTATCAATAATAATCATTATCATCTTTAAAATTCAAAATCAATTCTGCTGATTTGTATACTACTTGATCATTTAATTCTGTTTCAGTTAAATTAAAATCAATAACATCATTTTATTAATTATCTTAAATATACAACTAGGTTGTTTTGAAATTTCCATGCTTTAAAAATTTTTAATTAGCTTCTCTCCTAATCCACTTCTATGCAATTCTTGCAATTTGCATTACCTTAAATCATGATATTAAAAATTTGTTAAAAATTCATTAAACTCATACGAAGTTTTGATTTATCGAGCTTTTATTAGTTTTTAAGCATATTTTAATTATTTGTAAAAGGATTAGGATTTAATTTATTATTTATTACGACACATATTTAAAGTGAACTCTTCATTTATTTTATTTCTAAACACAAAAAGTTTTGTTTATTTCTAAATATTTTCAATTAACTTTATCCTTCTTTCAGCTTTTTCCCCATTCTTTACTATTTCTTTGTACATAATTTATCAAACCATTTATCAACATTGAAAAACTTATTTGTGAAAGTTCAGAAATTCTTGCTGATAATTCATATAATATAAATAATCTAAAAGCCAAAAATCCCCTTTTACAAATAAAGAGTTCATCAAGAAACTATCATTCATGAATAAAAATTACCATTTGGTAATATTTCAATTCCCGAGATCGATGTGGCCTCTTTTCGGCAATTTCTTTAAATATAGTTTTTTTTTATTTAATTATATCCTTCATTTCTGGGGATATTGGTATATTAATTGATTTTTAGAATCGAGTTAATGCATTCACTTAATTCATACTTTTACATTAATATGAAATTAAATGCATAAATTCTTTTTGGCTATAATCTCTAAAAATTTGTTGTTTCAATCTTGTTTATTAATTTGATTAAGGATGATTAATATAAATTTTTGCTGCCTTAAGATAATTTTCTTATGTTTAGAATTGAACGAATTTCTAAGTATGAATTCGGCTATTAATCTATTATAAAAATTACTATTTCATCGTTCTTGTCTTTAGAGTTATTTTTTCTATTTATTTCTTAAATTTTATCCTTAAAGTTAGATGAATCGATTAAAATGCAAACAATACAATGACATACCAATTCTTTTATCTTCGTTAATGCAATTTACAACCCACAAGATTTACATCAAAATAATCGTATCTATCAATTACATCTCTAAATTTGGGGAATAAATTCTTCCAGTTATTTGGATATTTCTTGTGACTTTCATTTTAATAACTTTAATTCATTTAAATATATCATTAAATCATACAGAAAAATAGATTTTGATCAATTATAAATATTTAAATTTAAAGTTCATATCCATTACAATTCTTTAAAAAGAGGCTCATAAATGCTTCTACACCAATTTCATATCAATTCTCATTAATTTGATTGATGATTTAATGAATTTATTAGATAAATTATGAAGTTATGCTCGGTTACGAATTAACTAACTTTCTTTTAATCCATCCAAACATATGTTCGATAGCATTAAACTCAGGCCTATATACTGGAGTAAAAATGCAAGGGATTTTATCAATTATCTCCTTTACGAAAGATGATTTATGAATACTATAATTATTAAAATCAAAACAAATGGTTTATCCTTATAATAAATTGTGGCTTAGTTTAGAACTTTAATTAAAAAGTCTTGGAAAATATAACTCTTCCCTGTACCAGAAAATAATCAATAATATAAAAAGCCATTTTCACCTAATGATCCAATTAAATATTTAAAGTTAGAAATTTTTTTATGTTGTTTCTTTAAATGTTCCTATAAGATGCCATTGTTTATGAGAATGTTCTGATTTATTTCCTAAGGAACACTCATCACTAAATATTAGTTTGTATTTTTACTATACATAGCCACAAATCAAAGATATAAAATTCTTCATCTCTTCTCTTTTTCCATCTTTATTAAAGAACCGGAAAGGTTTGAGAGAAGGAATTCTATATCAAATATTTAATGTTAATAAAATCTTTCGAAATTGAGATATTGATACATTTGATTAGGAAATTTTTCTTTGAAAGCAAATAGGAATGATTTAGCATTAAAGAGAATTCGATTTGACTAAAATGATGCTTGTTATAGCAACCATTCTTATTAAAACCTAGTAATCCTTAGTTGTTCTTTTTTTTTACTATCTTTAAATGTATTAAATTTTATGAGTAATACAAAAAATGGCAGCTATCACATTTGTGATTAGATGAGAGGCAATTTTGAATTTTCTTCTTCTTTAAAATTTTTAATTTTCTTCATCTTTTTTTGATTATCCTTTATCTCTTAATTGAGGTTAACTAATTTTAATACAAATAATTTGCTATCCTTCAATGACATTGGTTGAACTTTAGGAAATTATAAGTGAATCTCTTTAGGAATTGAAATCCTTTTTGTAAAGTTTAATCAAAATTAATTACATTGTTAATACCTATTTAGCATTGGCTGACATTCATAGGTTATTTACTCTTCAATTTTGAATTTTGGCTCTATTGATATTACCAATAATTACGATTTAGAATCTGCTGCTTCACGATACTTTTGCAGCATTTGCATTTAGGATTGTTTGCCTGATAATTATTATCCATAAGAAGAAATAATTTAATATATTTTCTTTGATATTGCAAAATATATTGTTCTTTGTTAAAAAATCCCAAGACAACTCCGCAAATTTACATTTTTTGCTTCTCTAGACATTTTTTTTAAAGCATTAATCAATGCACTCACACTTATTTAAACTGAACTTTTATAATAATGTAAAATATTTTTTAAGAGGAAGCCGATTCTTTGAAGATTTCTAGATCCGATGCAAATCAATTGATACCATCTTTAGAGTGAAAGTATTTGCCAAAACTTACTTCAGCAATTATTACATCAAATTACTTATTAGGGGTTCTATTTGATAAAATATGCGTTCCAAATTAGAAAAAATTATAGATCGGTCTGCTTAAGCCAGTGAAAAAAAATGAAATTATTGAGGAATTGCTATTTTTCAAATCATACCATTAATATATGAAGAAACAAAATATAAAAAATGATATTTTGAATTCATTTCAAGATTATAAATGATAAAACCTATAGATGATATTTTAAAATAAATCTAAACAAAATGTCATGGACCATCTATCTCTTTAATTTTGTTTTCAATAAGCTTTATTTCCTTCTCATAGTCGTCAATAATTTTTAATTTCCTATTCATTTTCCCTTCTAAGGCTTTTTTTTTTAAAGATCTTTTTTGATTTTTTGCTTCTAATTATTTCTCTTTAGGCACACGGAAGAATCTACCAACATTTGTTTTTTTTTCCCATCGACATGTCTAATTCTTTAATTATCTTTTTCATGTAATTTAATATGATCTAATGAGTCTTAGTTAATGTTTGACTAAAATAATTATGCCAATACTTGAGAATCTTATTAACTAAAAATAATAATTTATAAAATTTATACATATGCTACTCCTCATTTAATGCTTCAACATCTATAATGGATTCAACCATATTCTAAATTTATTAGATATTTTTCTTTCGTTTTATTTCTAATTTATTTTAATCTATTTTTGTTTTAGTTTTCATTTAATGTTTATCATTTGTTTGCAATTAATTTTATGCTTTGCTATAGGGATTTAGCTATTTTTTAATGGATTTAATAGCTGAAAAGTTAAAGCCTTTAATAAATTGTTTAGCCTCTTCACTTAATCATTCTATTTAGATTTTAAGATCTTATTTTATTTTTATTAAAAAACTTTAAATATCCCTTATCTTTTTAATTGAAGGAATGATATTTGAATTTTATTATTCCGACAAAAAATCTAAATTAATTTAACAGCTAATTCTAAAGTTTTGTAGATTTTTGGAATACCACTTTATCAACCTTTATGGATTTTTAAGTTTTGTTTTACAATACATCTACAAAGCTTAATTGAGGAAGGTAATTCAGTGTTAAATCTAACTCAAATAGAATTAGCACAAGCAATGCAACTCTAATATACTTTTGTTCTAGTAATATTCTCATAAATTATTAACAATATAGTATTGATTTTTTAGCAATAATTATATTTAGGTTTAATTGCTTCCTTTTTTGAATTAAAAATTTTCTTTTGATATCACTACTTATTTGATAACCTTTTATTTACAATATAAAAGTACCTGTTGCTTTTATGAGCAGATTAAGTGCTGAAACACTGTCATGTTTATATTTTTCACATTTAAAAAATTACACTATTGATAAATCTGAAATTTACTTTTTTCTATTGTTCAAAAAGTAATTAATAAAACCTTTTTAAATTGATAATATATTCTTTTTAAGTCGTTTTCGTTTTAGAAAGGTGATCTTTAATAGTGGATAGACAATTTTGAAAATATAGATTTAAGCCTAGAATAAACCCAAATAAACTGCTATACCTGTCTAATTTAATTCTCTTGCAATTGAAGAGTTAAATAATTGTTTCCTTTCTTATTGTTAATATTCTGAATGAAAATTTATGTATTTTTGGATTAATTATTATTAAGAAATAGTTTCTCTAATAATTTAAAGATGATCAAAAGATGAGATGTTAATTTAAATTTTCTTCAATTTGAAATTCCTTTTCAATTGATTCTACTTCTTTTGAGCAAATAAGAAAAAATAAGAATATTTTGAAATAGATTAGAAAAAGGATTGCTTTAACTTCAACAAAGGTGTAGAAATCTTTAAAATTAATATTAATAAATGTATATATTAAAAGGTGATATTAAAATTGCATTTATCATCAAATATTGATATCAATGCTCTTATAAATTAAGGGAAAATTGAATATTGAAATTAAATTTTGGAAGAAAATTGTAAACAAAATTATGTGTTTCTGCATTAATTATTATAAATCGAAAAACTAACATAATTTAAAATCTATATAAAGCTTAATTAGGAAATAAAGGATATAAATTTTAAAACAACCTAGTTGTATATTTAAGATAATTAATAAAATGATGTTATTGATTTTAATTTAACTGAAACAGAATTAAATGATCAAGTAGTATACAAATCAGCAGAATTGATTTTGAATTTTAAAGATGATAATGATTATTATTGATAACATTTATGCATAATGGTTTATTATTGTCTGTTAAAAGATGACAACGTTTTTTGATATCATCAATTTGTAAAATCTGATCTGCTTGTTATTTTTCCATTTAACATATATATTAGCTAATATCAGGTATAAAGTTCTAAAGTAACGTGGAAGATTAAATAGATGAAATTCAAGTGCATAGCACAAAAAATAACAAATTTTATATTCTTTCGATTATATAATATATATGTTTTATATTGAGTCAATAAAATATGCCTATTTTACTGACACAATATATTTCA
>CAJJDM010000076.1:314103-397066 GCA_905182975.1 Paramecium primaurelia | reverse complement strand
GCAATAAAGTAATACTAATTAGACAATTAAATTTTGCTAATTTATAATTCTAAAAATAAAAGATATAAATATAATATTAAAGGTCTTATAATTAAAAATGGATTTATTTATTTTAGGATTAGGAAAGGATCATACAAGAAGATTCTGAAGTATCTCGGATTATCAACCAAAATTGATTTGTAAATCTGACAAAAAGAGTTGAAACTATTGCATTATAGCTTTTAAATTAATATACTATCCTTGTAAGGCAATCTCAAAATTTACAGAAATAAGTTTTTCAAGATAAAAAATAAATTCAATTTAAAATAATTATTAAGAGTTTTGATGCTCTAAATGATAGATTATAAAATCTCTGAAATAATTTATATCTAAAATGGAGATTTATTATTTCAATAATAGTATTTCGTAATTATTTGTTTAATTTATATGCAAAAAGTCCTTTATCATAAACTTTGCACTGTTGTATTGCATAATCATTATTTCAAATAATTGACAATGAAAAAATGTTGAAATTATTAGTTAATGAGCAATAAAATGATTTTGAAGTAAAATTGTTATAACATTAAATTATATTATTTATTATTATTAATCTTAATAAAAAGTTTTGGAAATAGTTTTATATTAGGTAAAAATATCTATTTAAAGGTAAATATCATTTTATGAATATTTTGTTAACCTTATTTAATTGAAAATTTCTAAATGTAAAAATTTTGTTAAAACATTTAGAGGTTTTTTTTTTTGATTCAAGAAAAAATTTGATTTTTGATGAAAATAAATTTTGTATGGATGATTCGAAATTCATATAAAAGTTTTAAGCCATTAAGAGATGTAAAAAAACTTATTTAAATTATTTTTACAAATCCTAGATTGTCATTATATAAAAATTATATTTATGATAATATTCATTTATCTTCATTGTTTGTATTCAACAAAGTCATTTGAAATATAAACTTTAGATCCTTTATATTAAGTAGCACATTAATAAGTGATGATTGGTGATAAAGATTTTGCACCAACTAAATATTTTAGTTATGGTATTTGGTCGAAATATAATCCACTAAGCCCGATACCTTAGACTGGTCCTGTTGGATTGTTTGATAGTAATTGTTATCAACTTCATCACATTCTTGATTAGAGAAGCAATGAAATAAATTTAATATATTACGATTGTTTAGATTATGAGGCAAACTTAATAACAAAATCAATAAAGTTTGTTAATAATGAAAATCAATAGAAAACATATGAAATAGAAATTGAACCGTTTGAATATGAAGATTTTTGGTTCTTTTTAGAAATTATTTAATGGCCTTTTTAAAAAAGATTTGAAATTTTGATAATATCATAATAGAAAACAATAATTCATAAGATTGATGAAATAAATTTTCCATTCAAGGGAATAGATCTTTAGTTTACTTTTGGAAGTAGTTTGATTGTAAGTAATCCCATAATCGAATCAATATAAAAAGATTAAAAATTTTCATACTTTCCTGGAACTATTATCATATAAAGGTTTAAGATAGAAGATGAACTTCTAGTATTTGATTGGTTTGAATATGTGAAAAGTATTTTTGAATAATATGAATTTTGTATTTGTTAGGGAAATACAATCTAAAAACTTCAAGATTAGAATATAAAATATTTGTTTAAAGGAGAATTTGTTTCAGATAATTAAAATTGTGATTCTTTTATTTTATCAGGTTGGTTTAAAATATAAGAAATAATAAATGAACAAGATTCATTTACATATCCATTTATAAAATTAGCAGCCAATTTTGAGGATCCTAATTTATCTAGTGATAATCTATCCCCTCTTAATATAAAATACAAAATATCAGATATTTAAAATTAGGTTATTGTAACCACATACAGTTACACATTTCCAACAGTATCAATAGATTTTTCTAATAATCCATTTTTAATAGAGAAACAATTTGATATTGTTCATAATATGAAATTATGGCATAAAATATAAGTAAAATTAGTTCAAAATATTATGGACATTTAAATAACATTTTATGATGAGTTTACTGTTCATGAATATAGTCATTAAGTAGAAGTTCGTCAATTTTAATAGTAATAATTTAAATTATTATATGGAAATATCTAATAACTTAAAAAAAATTACTTACAGTTATAAATTCGAAACTTCTTTTTATTAAATTGTGATGAAACTTTTTCTGATTAAAATTGTCATTACAGTTGTTAAGAATGTGATGGTCCTACAAATGAAAATTGTCTGTCATGCTCAGAAGAATCAAAAAGAATTTATTTACCTGAACATAAAGTATGCGTTTGTCCTGAAAATACTATTGATGATTAAATATGTATTGGTTATAAAGAGGCAAATTTAGAAATTATGGATGAACCTTTCATTGATAATGAATGCTAATATGGTTATTTTGAATTAAATAATGAATGTTACAAATGGTAATTAATATATTATATATATAGTCCATCAATTATAAGGAAAGATTTAATTATTTGTTTAGATTGTGTATAAAACCCTAAATATTTTAGTAAAAAATTATATTGCTTAGAAGATTTATATCTAAGTTAAACAAGTAATACGGAAAAAATACAATATAGCCAATTGGATTAATTTCTTTTTGATGGAGATGATTTTCATATATATCATGGGAATGAACAATAAATATAGATTGATGATGAAGAATAATTGTACATTAATTTTTAATAAGAATCAGTGACTTTCGACTATTTCTGCTAAAATATTAATATATATTATAGATGTGAAGAATTTATATATATAAATTGCGAAGTATACTATTTTTCAATTGTTGGAGTAATATGTATATAATGTGATCGTTTTTAAATACTGAAGAATGGTTAATGTATTTATCCAGATGATAAAAAATATTGTCATACACCTTATTATATAACACATACTAATGAGTGTAAGTTATGCTTAAAACAAAATTGCATTTATTGTTTTGAATACTAAAATGATGAATCTTCTTTTAAAAGTACCTTATATAAAAATTTCGGAAATTTTAATGAAGATTAAATAATATTAGTTGGCTGCGCAATGTGTTAAGATGGATATATTTTTGACTTTACTATTGGAGAATGCTAAAGATAATAATCGAAAATAGAAACATGTTTAAGATCATTTATAAATTAAAAAGGTATTGAAATGTGTACTTTATCCTCCTAAACAGATTTTAGTGTTGCACCTGAAATTATAAATTGTGAGAAATATTATTCTAATTGTTAGTAATGTGTGCTTACTCCTAAATCAAAGCTATAATGTGTATTATGTAAATAAGGATATGTTAGTTCAGTGATAACAGGAAATTGTTAAGATATTTCTTAACCTGAATTATAATAAAATAGTATTTACGTAACTTAAGGAGACTATTTGGAAGATGATGGATATATTCAAACGCTTTAAAGTTTTTTAATGTTATTTTTACCTGATAAATATTATTATTCATATTCTCCATAATAATTAGTAGAGTTTTCAATTAAATGTTAATATGGATATGAATTAACAAAAGATTTATAGTGTAAAGAATATTGCGAAAGCGATTGCTTAAATTGTTAAAAGGATAAAAATAATTTTATATGCATGACATGCTATTTAAATTACTATAGAAAACATATAAAAAGTGAAATAAACGGAAAATGTATTACTTGTTCTAATTTATGCCAATTTTGTGAATAAAGAAATTAGATTGTAATTTAATTAAATAAATTTTAGGATTATTTATATGAGTTATCATCAAGTATTTAAGAGAAAGAGTCAGATAATTAATTTTCTATGAAATGTTTAAAACCAGTTGATCATCCTAATATAATCATGAATCCCTATCTCTAAATTGCTAAATACTGTTTAAAAGAGAATTGCTAAAATTAATTTTCAATTTCAAGGTATTTTACTTAATGTTAATACAATTCTCATCGTTAAAGTATCTATGAAGAAGATATAAATTATAAATATTGTAATCTAGTTGGGGTAGATTAAATGACAATTAATTATATTATTTAATATGAAGAATTGGATATTGAATGTGATTTCTCAAATGAAGAACCATTTTTGAACAATTTTAAGAAAAAAATCTTTACTCTAAAGAAAACAAAATCAATTTTTTATGCTTTAAATAATAATCTTATAGTTACATCTAGAAAAATAAATATTATAAATTTTGATTCAGTGGAAGTCAAAAACATAACATTAATATTATTTAATGGGTTTAATATACAAAACAATAACAATAAAGTGGATATAACATTTAAAAATATCATTATAAATAGATCTAACATTACTGAAATTACAATTCTTCCTACTTCAGTTTATGGAAGTATTCTTATTTAGGATGTTTACATTATAGATTCTATCTTTGTTAATTCAAAATTTTTTGAGGTTAATAAACAATTCTTTTAAGTTAAGATTCAAAAATTAACATTCAAAAATAGTCTCTTAAATAACTCATTATTATTCAACATTGGCTATAACTAAAAAATGATAACTATTGAAAATATCATTATCGAAAATTGTTCAATGTATAATTCTTCATTTTTCTATTTTGAAACAGATTTGATCAATTAAAACTAAATCAAATTATTTGATATTGAAATTTATTAATGTAATTTTACTTTTTCTTATTTTATCAACACCAATACTTAGTTTGAAATAATCGGAAATAATTTATTCTTCCATAACAATAATCTTTAAAATTCAGTAATTATTGGTTTTAATGATAATTTAGAATTAATTACAATTAGAACAAGTCAGAATAATCTAATAGAATCTTCAATTATATCATCATTATTGATAATAAATTAATAAAGAGTTGTGTGTAAAATTGATGATTTTGAAGATAATTAAAGTTTTTTTTAAGAATCAAGTTTGATAAGTATTTATTCTAGTCTTTAAATCAATAATTTTATTGTTACAATTAAAAATGTTAAAGTTTATGAAAATCAAATACTTAATACTTTTTTATTAGAAAACTCATTAATAAAATTACATTGTCATTATTTTCAAGTCTAAAATGCCCAATTTTTTTAGTTGTAAAATATTATTGTATTTTATCTTTTCGAAATTAATTAGATTATTTTTGATTCTGTAATATTTGAGAATTCATAATAAGAACATAAAGTTCCTGTTTCATCATTTTGTAATGAATAAGTCTAATTTAAAAGTTAACTATTAAAAGTTATAGGCTTTCAATAATTATCATTGTCTAACATTAAAATTGTAAATCAATTTAGTATCAATTATTCAATAATTGATATAAATTTTAGTGTCTAGTATATTATTGATTTAATTGGATAAATAATACTAACAAACGTATAATTTTAAGGGAATATTTTGTTAAAGGACAAATAAGCCACTTTAGTATCTTTAGTAAATATATAATCTCAATTTAATTTAAATATTAAATTAATTAATATTTAGTTTACATAAAATATACTAAATTAATAAATTGACGATCCATTTGATACATAAACTAATTTATTACATATAAGTTCATTAGACAGTTTTGTTTACATAAATCATATATATTGCTACTAAAATGCATTAACTAATTCAACTAATCAATTTATTACTATTACTGCTACTTTGATTGAAGTTTATGACTTCATATTTATGAAATAAAATATGTTACCATAAACATTATGGTAGTAATTTTATGATTTTGAATTAGATGATGAATATAATCAACAACAAATAACATCAATAATTCAATCAACTTTTAAATTATTAAATTAAGGAATTTATATTGTAGCTTCTACTTTTATTTGTAGTGATAGTATATTTTAAGATATTATTGCTTTGAAAAGTTCTATATTTTAAATTAACACTTAACGAGAAGGAATTATCAAAATAAACAATATTTAAATAAATAATGTTCAAATTAATCTAAAAGAAAGTGGTAGTACAGGTTGTATAAGCATAGATTCAACTAACAGTCTTTTAAATATTGAGTTAAAACAAATAAAATTTACAAACATTTTTAATAGAATGGCTGCATCATTATTTACTATAACACCATCTTTAAAACAAAATATTATTCGTTTAAATAATATTGAAATTAAAAATTGTCTTTCTTTAATTAATTCAATAATTTTTATTAAATTTTTGGCATAAACTATGTCACAGAGCTTAGTAAGTATTAATAATTTATCAATTTATTAAAGTGAAGAAGTATGGATTTAATTATATTCCTTGATTGGTTAAATAAAATTATCAGAATTAGATAATATATTGAGTTAAGATAATGCTATGATTTTTCTAGAAAATTGCAAAACAGAAATTAAAAATCTCAATTTTGAAGGAATAATAATTTATCCAATATTAAAATTTTAGAATGCTTTTAAATTAAAGCTTTTAGATTGTAATCTAGTATCAGTATAAAGAATATATTCATTTGATCTTATACACATATCTTAAACCTTATAAACTCAATCAACAATTTCTATTGAAAACCTAAAGATAATATAGACTGATAATTAATATCAAAAAAATGTTGGTATTCCTATTTAATTGGATTTAAATTATAAAATTGTAGGATGTAATGTTTGGAGACCTACATAAATAATATCAGAAATTATTTTCTCAGATATTATAAGTTAAATGTAATCATATAATTAGCAATCAAATCAGATAATGTATGTGAAGAGTATTTCTCAATAAAATTTGCTTATGTTTTAATAGATAAAATTAATGAATAATAATGGATCAGACTTTTTAAATGGAATAATGACATTTGAATTATAAAAGTTCAAAATATTGAAGTTAAGTGATATTTTTTGCTATATGAATAGTATGAGAGAGAATGGTTGTATTCATTTTTTGATTTAAAATTTTATTAATTAAACTGTTGGAATAAAAGATTCTTATTTCATAAAGAATAATGGAAGCAAAGGTGGGGCTATTTAAATTTAAAATGTTAAATTAAGGATGAGGAATTGTAAAATAATGTATAATTAAGTAAGCTAATCTGGTGGAGGATTATTTTTATAATAAAATGGTTCTGATTTTTTAATTAAGTCAACAATAATTATTGATAATGAAGCATTAAATGGAGGAGGTATTTATTTTAGTTAAGATACAACTTTACATCAACATAATTTTATAAAATCCTTGTTACTATTCAATAAAGCAATAGAATTTGGAAATAATCTAATTGAATCCCCTCATCATTTAGAATTACTATTGAACAACATGGAAATGTAATCTAAAAAGTAAATCATTAAATAAATTTTAAATTGTTAGTTAATTCTTAAACCCTATAAAATAATTGAATAAGGAATGTCTTTTTTTACTGATTATTTAATGATACCAAGTAATTAAATTATTTAAGGATATTAAATATATGAGCCTAAAAGCACTCAATATTATTCTTATATTACAAATTTTGGTCTTATTCTAAAGAATGGTTTAAATGAATAACTTCCGAATTCTTATAATACTAATTGCATTTTTATTAGTAAAATTATTAATGAGGAAAGCTTAGATTAAGAAGGAAAGTAGACAGATCAAAAAATTTTGCAATTTGATTATGAAAAGGATTACTATGAATTAGGTTCTCATTCATTCACTCTTGATCCTTATGATTCAGAAAAAAAACTATTATAAATTGAAATTAGTTGTTAATCATCTGAGAAATTGAAGATTTTAAATTATATAATAAAAACAAAAAGCTTGAGATGTTAACTTGGAGAATTTTATATAAATTCTGGATGTTAACCTTGCTCCTCAAGTTAAGGGTTTTACTCTGTAGAATATGATGCAAAAAAATGTTCAATATTTGATTAAACAAAATTTAAAAATATCACTGAAAATAATATAGAACTACAGGAAGGATTTTGGAGACCTAATTATTTATCAGATAAAATAGAAGAATGTTTTAAAAATTTAAAGTTTTGTAAAGGTGGCTGGGGATAGGGAAATTAAATATGTGATTTAGGACATATAGGAGCATTATGTGAAGAATGTGATATTTATAATATAAGAGGAGATGGAAAATATTTTAAAAATCAATAGGATTCATAATGTATATCTTGTTATGGTGTATAGGATAGTATAATTCCATTTATAGCAGCATCACTTTGGTAATTTAATTTAATATTTAGGTCTTTTATATCTATAATTATAACATTAAGAAGTATTGAATAGTCAAATTAATTATTTAAATGTTTAAAATTATAATAAAGGTTTAGTAAAATTATATTTAACTTAGAATAAGGTATATAAAATATTTATTTATAGGGCATGAAAGTTTTTTAATAAAAATGTTATTAAATTATTTATGGATTTTTTCTGCTATTTTTACATTTAATATCCAATTTTCTTTTTCAATTGGTTTTGTTGATTCTGCAAGTAATACTTCTTACTCAATGACTAATAATTTAGACTGTTATTTATCAGAAAATCAAACAATAAAATTGATTTATTCTAAAATATTAACAATGCTTGTACTAATGATATTATAATTTATATTTATAATAATCGGATTTCTTTGTTATAATTGCTATTAAAAGATTGGATTGAGGAATTTTAATTTGGAAATAATTTCAAATACATTATTATACCTTTATATATCTAATTATGGTGGATTAGTTAAAATGTAATTCTATTTAAATTATTTAGGTATTTTTCCATTCTATCAAAAAGAGATGTTTCAAATTAGAGTTATATCTAAGGTGATGTTTCTCTCCTTTTTGGATCTAGAGAGCATTTAATTTGGATATACTCTTTTGTTATACCTGGAATAGGAATATTTAGTTTGCTAATTCCATTTTCACTTTTTATTGTCATGTATATTAGAAAAGATTAACATGATAATATTAAAATAAGAAAACATTTTTGTTATTTAATTAATGAATATAATGTAAGTAGCTATTTTTGGGAAGACATAAAGTTAATTAAGAAAACAATTATAATTCTAATTTTAACATATTTTGAAACTTATATTTTACTAAAAGCATCATTATTAGGATTAAGTTTACTTTTTTATCAGTTAATAGCTTTTAACAAAAAACCTTATATTCTTTCTAATTTCAATAGCATGGATTTATTTTCAGCACAAATTTGTTCGATATCAATTTTCCTTGCTGCAACTAAATATGTAGCAGAACAAGAAAATAACTAGTTTTCATCTATATCACTTTAGACCATAATTGTTCTTCTTTGTATTAAACTTTGTTACTCATTTATCAAAAGTATATTAGAAGTTTACTTTAACAAGTACTTTATATTAGTTTTAAATTATTTATACATAATTTTTAATAAGATTTCATCAAATTCAATCTTTACAAAAAAGTTATAAAATTATTTGCAAAAGTCAAACTAAAGAAATAATAGATTAAAAATATTGATCAAAAAACTTAGATAACACCTGTTAACGGTTTCTAAAGCCTAGCTTGAAAATCACAGAAAAATTTTAAGCACTTAGATAAAAAAAACATAATCCTGGGGGTCTGAATAAAAATACCTTTTAAAGATAGATACTGAATGATTTTTATTGTTTTCGATATTAATCAATTTTATTTTATTTTAGAATTAATATCTAAATTATTAAAAATATTTTATTTTAAGCATTTGAATAGTGAAATATTGATATATAAAATAGGGATTTAGATAAAAAATAAATCTAATCTGTATAAACATAAAAAAATTAGCTGTTTGAGTAATAAATTTCGGAAAGATTAGAAAATTTAATTAAGTATATTAGAATTTAATAAAAATAATATTAGTAATAAATTCATATAATTAGGTATGACTATCCAAAATATTTTCTTTATATTTTAGGTTTTAATATAGTATTTAGAGAGATATTAAAAGACAGTAAACAATTTTAGTATGAAAATGTAATAAATTAAATTAGAAACAAGATAATTAAATCTCAGTAATAACTGTTTCTTGAACTTGAAATTATGTTGATATAAAACTATATGGGATTCTATAAGAGATAAATAATTGAGGTTTAAAATATAAAAGCTAGATTATATTTAAAATTACTTAAGTGTTGATCGAGTCTCTCAGTTTCTTATTTAATGAATTATATTGACATCATTAGAGAAATTGATGATAAGAAAAAGTTGATTATTATTATTGCAGGGAAAGCTTTATATGGATCTCAAAAATGAGATATGAAAAGATTATAGATTTTATTTAATATATGTAATGATGTCTAAATTTCATTTAAGAATTTAGATATATATATCATTTTTGATTATTAAATTACATAAATCTCTACTTCAACTTTTTTTATAAATCGATGATCGCTTTCTGAAAATCTCATTCAAAATAATTAATACATTACTATTGGTAAGTTCTATTATACAAATTTAGAGTGAAATTACTAAAGTATCTGTATAGGTTCAATATAATGAGGAAATATTGTTATAATTATTATAAATAATTTTATAGACATAAAAAATTTAAAGCTTTTAAAATTCATAAATGATGCTTTGAAGCTCAATTCTATGAATATTAAGGTTTTGCTATTGAGAGGTATTCATAAATTTTAAGAATTTGATGGGATATATAATAAAAAAAAGAGTGTCTAGCAGTTGAAGATTTAAATAAAGCTGTTTAATTATGGTTAATAAATGAAAAAACTTATTATCAGATGGCTAAAGTGTAGTAATAATTGTTGCCACATTTTTTTATCGTAACAGAGGTATAATTTTATTTTAAAATGAAGAGGAAATTTATGTAAAGACTTTGAAATAAAGATTAGGCATTCTTTGATTATAAGAAGGATATTCAATATGATTCAAATAATGCAAATCCATACATGAACAAAATAACAGTAGAAATGAGAAGTAAGCACTATTAGATTTTTACAAGATTATTGATTCAAACCTAAATAATGCTTGAATTTATTATAATAGAGATTTATAAAAGTACAAAATTACTGAAGACTGCTTTATTCTAAAATTGGAAATAAAGATTATTATGATTTTTTAGGCGTATCAAAAAAATATAAATGAAAAATATCAAGTTTCATTGCTTCAATCAGGAAGGATGAATCAGTTAGATGTAAAAATAAAATTTTATTAATGTCAGAAGTTTATATTGTAAATGATTTATTCAAGAACATTTTACTATTTGAATAAATAAAATACTCTTTTATATTCATTTATAAGTATATTGGAAAATATAATATTTATTTAAATATCCAAAATGATTTTCAGAAATCAATATGAAATGTTATATGGCATGTTTGAAAAATTTCAATGAAATATTAGATTTTAAGGATGAAAAACTGAAACAGAGAATGAAAGAAGTAATCAAGGTTTACAAGAAGAATAACTTTTAAAATTAGATATGCAAAAATTTATATTCAAATCACGATTATCCAAAATAAATAATTCTTTTATCTATAACCCTTATTAAATTTTTAAAGAAAACGATTCAAAAGGAAGCTTGATTTAAATAGTAATATTGATTAGGTAAAGCATAACAGAGGAGATGGCACAAAAATAGGATAATAGATTATTAATAGTGATAAATTTTCATGGAATTCTCAAATAACATCATATATGTAAAATTTTAATGGGGATAGTATGATGGAGGCATTAAGATTGAATTTGGATTGATTTGGTTGATAAGCTTAGCATTTGGAAACAATAAATTTTTATTTTTTTAAATCTTGATTGCAACAATGTTTTTTAAAGATGGAAAGTAGTAAATTAAAGCATTATTATTTTTGATAATTTCTTCACTCTCTTATACTTGAGAAATTCAATTCAAACTCATAAATTTTCATAGAGAATTTAGAATGATACCCTCTAAAGACTTACATTAATTGATATTTTTATCACAATTTTTTTACTATTTTTGTTTAAAATATATATCTATTATCAATAGTACTGAACATTTTTTGTATGTTCTAATAGGTTTAATTATCATTTTCTAGTTTATAATTTTTTTTTCTTTAATAAAAAATTCTTCTACCTTAACATATTGTAAATTTAAATAAAATAGTTATCCAAATTGCTAAATCATGTGGTTCTTATTTATTCTTAAGAATATGATTAAAGAGATTGTCTTAATTTCAATAATATTAAGGTTCTTTGTAAGTTCTTATAAATTGATTGATTTATTTTTTAATTAATCATTATAATTTGTGAATAGAGAGATTCAACAATATTTTTGAAGGAAATTTCAGAAATAAACATTTTAAAAGAAGAAATATCAATTACTTATTTTTTTTCTTATATTAAATATTAAAGGGAACTTTTTATTAAATTATAAAAATTATTGATCCATTTTTTGTTAAATGATTATTTGATTTATAGTTTGCTTAATTAATTATAATATAAACAAATTATATCATTTATTTCTAAATTAAAAAAATATACATATATTTCTTTTGTTATTAAACACACATACATCAATACTTCGGCTTATAAATCGAAAATTTGACATTATTTAATAACCATTAAAGATATTAATCAAAATATATATATATACTTAAATTCCAATTCTAATAAATTTTTAATGAATAAACTAAGTTTTTAAATTTATCATGAATAGTTAAAAAAATTGGTTAATAAATTAGAGGAGACTTGTATATTTAATTATAATTTAATTGTGATTAGAATTCTTATTTGATAGATATAAATCTACTAACCACAAAATAATATTTGAAAATAAAATTTAATAAATGTTTTTCATTATATAGATGATGATATCAGTTTGTCTAGCTCTAAATGATTGGGTATAGGTTGACTAAAGTTATGGGTAAAGTTTCTCTAATAGTAACAACTGGCATATTTCAAAATATTGCGACACTTTTAACATTGATGCCCAATAATCATATTATACCTGTACAGAAAATCATATTAAATATGTACAACTTAAAAAAGACAATTAAAGAATAGATAAAATATTTCCGAAAAAAAGTTACTAATAATAAGTAATATTTGATATTTTTTTTGATGATGCAGATAGTTCTATTAGTGAAAAAGCTAATTTTACATTAAACTTAACTATTAGTTAATCTTAAAGATATATTATGGAATAAAGAAGTTATATTAAAACTGATTTGACCCAATAATCAAGAAGGATATGTAACACTACAGGAACCAACTACTTTGAATTTTAAACTATTGTAGGTACTTCATAAGTTTAATATTATGAAAATTTTAATATATCAATAGGTATCGATACTTTTAATGACCTTCAAGTTATAGGTGTAAGAAATTTGTTTGTATATGTGAAATATTGTTTACCAACTTGCAATACTTGTTCAACTTCAACAAGTTGTCTATCATGTTATTATGGTAGTCCATAAGTAGATGGAACTTGTAATTGTGATCCATCTCATTAATTTGCTTAAACTGGAGTTGGATGTAGATAAGAATGTGATAGAAATTACTACATGGCAAGATCAGATAATGTTTGTATTCCAGAATAAAGAATTATAAGTTATAGTTAATACTTTTATTCTTAAACTTTTAGTGATTATAGTCCTTTTGAATTCATTGGAGATATTTTATACCCAAGAACCCCTTCATCATTGATTATAGATTGTTGCTCAACTACTTATGTTGGAGGTTTAGTTCATAATGAGGGAATGAGTTTTGATACTGAATATGTTCAACACTTAAAATTTATCAGATTAAGAGTAACATTTTTTATAAAGAACTTTTTGACTGATAGTAAAATTTAAATAAAATTTCATAACTAAATATAAGGTGAAATAATAAAAACTGATACTAATTATTATTATTATGGAGTTAAATTAATTTATAATTCAAGTACAGATTGTTCTACATATGATTTAATAAGAATAGAAGCTATCCTTAGAATGTATTCACCTTTTCCAAAACTTACTTTTCAAGGAGTAAACCCAGCTCCAGCATCATAAGAATGGGGATTCAGAAATTTAACTATTGATTATGGATATTGTTAAATGAATTGTTTAGTATGTGATGGGTTTTCAACTTGTGCTTAGTGTGATGGCGTATATAAATTATTTTAAAAAAGATGTGTTGATATTTGTCCAATACATTCTATTAATTGTATTGATTATGCCGATATTATACCAAGTATTTTCATTAAATTTATTAGATTCTCGTTATTTAGCAAAAGGATTTTATAATTTAAATATGACTACTACAGAAATAAGCCAATTTTATGATACAACAATTGAAACAGGTAGTAATTTCTTAACAGGTCAGAAATTTTCAATATTTCCATATAAATTTGTGTTGGGAGGTGTAATGGTATGGAATAATGCAATATATAAAAAATAATGGATTATATCAAAACCTCATTACGCTGTAACAATAAGATTTAATGTTACTTATGGAGATTTATATACTGGAAATTTTTATTATACTATTGAAGGAGTTAAATCAACAGCTTACCCAAAACCAACATCAGGAGGTTACAATATAATTGGTAAAATTTCAGAAGAAAGGACATTATATTTTGAAATATTTTAGAATCCTTTCAAATAATCAACATTAGATATAGAGTTATAATGTACAGATACAACTTCAGATCCAAGAGATGAATTTTGTGCAATATCTGAATACTTTATTGTAGTACATTATGTAAAAAATTAATATAAAATTATAGTGTTAACCATTTTGTTAAGATTGTAATGATGGAAACTCGTGTGTTACTTGGGAATCTGGACACACAAGTTCAGCTTGTTTAACAAACTAATTTTTATAATTTAACCCTGTATCAGAATCTTATAGTTGTATCACATGTAACTAACCAGGATGTTTAGCATGCAAAAATATGGATGAATGCACTTAATGTGATACATCAAGTTATTATAATTATTTAGAAAATGGATGGTGTATATCAATTAATCCATCTGTACCTCGACCTCCAATTCAAACTACTCCTCCTATTATTATTATATGTAATAAATATTGTGAAACATGCACAGGATCTTTATAAACTAATTGTTAATCTTGCGTAATTGAATTTCATAGATATTTATATAACAATGAATGTATATGTTAACCTGGTTTCTATGATGATGGAATTAATATCCTATGTTTACCTGTATGTGGTGATTTAATAATAGTTGAAGGAGAAGATTGTGATGATGGTAATCATAATCCTTATGATGGATGTAATAATTGTAAATTTGATTGTGATGAAATTTGTAATGATTGCTTTTAAGGATTTTGTTTTAATTGCAAAAAAGGTTTTCAATTAGTAGATAATAATAAATGTATTTCCATTTGTGGTGATAATTTATTAGTAAAAACAGAAGAATGTGAAGATAATAATTAGATTCCTAATGATGGATGTTATAATTGTAAATTTTAATGTCCAAATAATTATATTGATTGTTAATTTAATTAATGTATTAAATGTGATGAATAAAATGGATGGTATCTTAAGAATAACACTTGTTAAACTATTTGTGGAAATACTTTAAATATCTATTTGAATACAAATAATATTGGTTATGATTTATTAGATCAATATTGCTTTTAATATCTCTACATATGTCAAGATACTTGTTCTACTTGCTATAATGGGAAATGTTATTAATGTAATGAAGGATGGATTCTAAATATTATTGATAGAATTTGTTATCCAATTAATGGAGATACATTGATAGTAGGTAATGAATAATGTGATGATGGAAACTAAATAGTAAATGATGGATGTTTTTAATCTTAATTTTAATGTTAACTTTAATGTGAACTATGTTTATATGGATAATGTTAGAAGTGTAAATCTGGATTTATTATTATTAATAACATTTGTTAAGAAAATAATTTAGATAATTAAGTAGTGGGTTAAGAATAATGTAATGATTAAAATTTAATTGGATTAGATGGGTGTTTCTAAAATAGATTTGATTGTCCTTAATTTTGTTTAATTTGTGTTATGGGATAATGTTTAGAATGCAATATTACTTCAGGATATGGATATATTGATAAATTAAATAATAAATGCTTGTCTATTTGTGGAGATGGTATAAAATCAATGGAAGAGGATTGTGATGATAGAAATGAGATTCCTAATGATGGATGTTTTTAGTGTCATTACTATTGTGATTAAAATTGTTTTGATTGTAGAATGGGTATTTGTTACTCATGCTATTTTGGATATTATTTAAATTAAGAACATAATTCTTGCTATAGCATTTGTGGTGATGGAATTATAGCTTCAAATGAGTAATGTGATGATTTATAAATTATAGCTGATCAGGAATGTTTAAATTGTTAATTAAAGTGTTAAAAAGAATGTGTAAGTTGTTATGAAGGTAAATGTTACGCTTGCGAAGGAATAGGATGGGAGATTGATTTAGTATCAACAGTTTGTAGATCAAATTGTGGAGATGGAATAATAGTTGGAAAAGAGTAATGTGAGGATGGAAATGAAATAGATTAAGATGGTTGTTATTAATGCGAATTTTAATGTTAATAATAATGTACTAAATGTTTATTAGGAGATTGCTTAGAATGTAATTCTAAAGGTTGGTATTTATATGAGAATTATTGTATATCTGAATGTGGAGATCAAATTGTAGTAAAAAATGAATAATGTGATGATGGAAATGATATTCCATATGATGGTTGTTATGAATGCTAATTTTAATGTTAAGTTGAATGTACAGATTGTAAATTTGGAATATGTTATGAATGTGGATTGTAAGGTTGGCATTTAATTAATAATCGTTGTAATTCAATTTGTGGTGATAGATTTGTTGTTCAAGATTTAGAATAATGTGATGATGGTAATTTGATATAGTATGATGGTTGTTATGAATGTAAATTTTAATGTTAAGAAGTGTGTACACTTTGTAAACAAGGTATATGTTATGAATGTGATGTATTTGGTTGGATATTAGATAATCATATTTGTAAACCATTTTGTGGGGATGGAATCATAATTGATCATGAATAATGTGATGATATGAATGATAATTAAAACGATGGGTGTCATAATTGTTTATTTTTATGCGATTAATATTGTATAGATTGTTATTAAGGATAAATCTGTTAAAAATGTGAAATAGGAAGATAACTTTATTATAATGCTTGTATAGCTTAATGTGGGGATGGTTATTATGTTAAATCAGTAGAGGATTGTGATGATGGGAATCATGTAAATGGAGATGGATGTAATATATATTGCTAAATTGAAACTGATTATTAATGTTAAAATAAAGAAGGTAGTTATTCTTTATGTGTTTACTAAAAATTGCCATAATTTGAGATTAAATTACTCCCAATTTAAGTTACAGATATTTAAGATATATAAGTAAAATTTGATTAAAAAATGAAGTATTTAGGTAATTCTGAAGAATAATTATATACTTTAATTAATTCAACTCTTTTAGATATGTAAGATTCTGATTATAAGATAATACAATAATTGTAAAATAATGAATAAGAATCTGAAATAACAATTAAATTTAAAGTTTATATATATGTTCCTATTGATAGACCAATTTTGAAAATATAATTTTTAAATGAATCATTTGTTTCTCAATAAAATCTGCCACTTTTATAATCAATGAAAATTATTCCATTACTTACACCTACAATATTAAGTTAAACTTAAGTAACTGTAGCTTAAAATACTGCTACTTTTAATGAAGCAGTCATATATTTTTAAATCAGTTTATCTTCACTTTGTTTAATGACTGGTTCTTCTGAACTATTTTGGAATTTGATGGATCAATTATAGTATTTATCGTATATTAAATATATTAATATTCGATTTCCTCCAAATCTTAATATTTATTTTGATGTTTTTAAAATGATTACAATCAATCCCTTAATATAAGCATTTGGAATAGATAAATTGTTAAATCTTATTTAATAAGGAGAAAATAAAGAAATTTCAAATAATGATAAATTTTTTAATGATGATATTAGTGTTAATTTTCTAGACAACTTTAATAGTTTTTTATTTTGTTCGATATCTGCATATACAAGTTATTTGTTTGTTAAATATTCACATATATACTTATATCGAATAAATCCATAAACTATTAAGAAAATGAACCTTACTGTTGCTAAAATTTATATATTTATGAGAAAAAAGTTTATGCAATAATCTAAATAATTCTATTACAATGTTGTCTTAAGAATTTTCATGTCTAGTGCATATGATATTGCTTTTGCAATGACCATTTAGCTTGCTTATTTTTAAAGTAATAATTTAAGTTAATTAATAACTTCATATGCTTCTTTAATAGTTTTTTCTTCTTATTTAGGTATATCAATCTACATATTTAATTTACTGTAAAAATTTTCTAATTCAAATACATTAAAGATTAAATAATAATATGAAGCTTTATTTGAAGGAACATAGAATACTTAGTATGTTTGGATTGTATAATATAATAGTATTTTATTATTAAAAAAGTTTATTTTCATATGCATAATTGTTTTTATGTAAACAGAAGGTAAACTTCAAACAATGATCATAGCTTCAAATTAGACTTTATTTCTTTTATATTTCATCTCAAATAAACCTTTAAAGAATATTTATGAATATTACAAAATGATAATAACAGAGTCAATTATTATTTTTAACACAATTTCATTTTTTTTTTATGATTATTTGAAGGATATTGGATTACATCAAAATTTTAGTATAACTTTAGGCTGGGTTCATATATTCACTTTTTCAGCTATCCTATCATTCTCTTTGATCATCGATGTGTTTTTATAGTCATAAGTCTTACTGTAAAAATTGAAAAAATTTTTCTGTGATAATAAGAAAAAAGAGACATCTGGAACATCATAAACAATATTTATTTGATATTAAATAAATTATACATTATTTTAAAATTTGTTAAATATTTCTCTAAAAATGATGCTTTTCTATACTTGATATAGAAAAAATCATCAGTTTAATCTTTAACTAGGTGATGATTTAATTTAAATATTAAGAAGAACATTTTTTTTAAATTCCATCAAAAAACTTAATTTCTGTACAAAACTTTAAAACTTGAATGTAAAACATCCACTAATACAAAAAGGCAATTTTTTAATTTAATTTATGAAATTAAGGAGATAAAGAATAGAATAAACTCATTAGTATACTTTCAATATTAATATTATAAAATATTTTAGTTGAGAGCTAAAGTAGTATAAATTAAGATTGGTTGATATGATAATTGTTAAAATATGAAAGGATCATAATTCAATTGACTTACATAATACAAAATCACAATTTAAAGTTAGCCAGAATAGGAGAAGCAAATAGAAAAAAGAACAAGATATTGAATTCTTAATTTAAATATAAACATTTATAAGGGTCAAGCAATTTGCTGTTAAAGAATTTTGTGAATATTGGCTATAAATAAATAATTGTAAAAATAAAATTGGAGTTTTGATCAATTGGTATATATGAATTGAATGAAAATGATAATTATAATTTAGTAAATAATAATAAAGACTATTTTTGTACAAAAGTATATAGAAATAAAGTATCATATGTAACTATTCTTTCTAATCGATTTTTGATTTAAAAAGACTCATTTTTATGTATTTGCTAAGATCACGAAGTTATAAAGCTTAGCTTTTTAAATCTAAGTTTATTTAATGCGCATCACTTAATTCAAATAAGATTCTGGTTTTGAGAATGTACAAATAAAATTAATTTTTATTTTGGAATCAAATTATATACATATCAATTTATATCGTAACAAATAAAAATTATCTTTTATTTGTAGTGTTGTAATTAGTATTCTAGAAAAATATATTTCAATCAATATTTCATAACCATTTAATGTTTCCATGCTAAATAAGGTGAAATAATATAATATCCCTTTTGATTGAATAATTATATATTTAAATACTGCGAGAGATCTGTAAAACTCCTTTATATTTAGCGAACAATATAATTAAAATATTGCAGAGATAATCTTGAGTTAATGTGATTTTAAAGCAGATACAGATTTATAACTTATAGTTTAAAAAAGTAATGTATCAATATTTAAAAATGGTGTAAACTCTGGTATAATTATTGATACTTGAATTCAATAATGAATTTTTGTATAACTATTTTTCAGACAAATATTTTTGTTATTGGTAATTAATATCTTCTGAAAGGAAAAAATACCATTAGACTACTTATCTCCTATGAGTATGAATTACTTATTGATTATATATTCAAGGTAGTCTTTAGATCTTGTATATAAAGGAAATTATTTTTTTACAATATTTATAAAGAAAAAAGTATAACTTAAAAAGATAGCTTACTAGGTTGAAGAAAGCATTATATTTACCCTCATACAATTCTAAAATACTTATAATAATTTTTAATTAATTTATATAATTTTTATTTTTTATTAATGTAGGAGGAAGAATTGTATGAAATATTAGCCTAATCAAAAGATATTGATAAAAATATATATTGTGTGATACTAGAAAGATTGAAAATATAGAAAATTTCAGATTGTATAGAATTCCTTGAAAAAGATGAGAATTAATTTAATTATGAATTATATAATGTTTTGGTTCCTAATTTAGAACATTTTGATAAACAATAGTAGTTAAATGCATTAGAAAATAACATAAAGAAACTTATTAACATTATCAAAAATATCATTAAACATGACTTTAATAAAAATAATTATTCCAAAAAAATCTACACTAACATACGAGAGATTCTTATTCAAAAAATATCAGAAGAAAAAGGAGTAGCTGAATTTTTAAAATTTCTAGTTCGCCTTACAGCTTTTGATGATAAATTCATATAATGTGGATCAAATTCGCTTAATTTATTAGCTAATATGAATGTTGATTTGAGGAAATAATGTTTTGAAAATATTAAAATTCAAAATACTTCTTTGATTGGAGCCAATTTTTTTAAATCTGATTTTAGAGGATCAAAATTTGAAAATGTTGATATAAGTGGAATTAATCTAAATAAGGCTTAACTCTTCGATTGTAAATGGAATAATTTAAAAACACATGAGCTATCCAAATTAGATGGTCATAAAGGTTGTATCTTTAATGTATGCTTCTCACCTGATGGAAATATATTAGCATCTTGTGGTTTTGATAGATCAATCTGTTTGTGGAATGTTAAGAAAGGAAAAAAAATATCTCAATTAAACGGTCATAATATTATTACAAGAATTTGTTTCTCACATAATTGCACTATATTAGCATCCTGTGGTGGCTAAGATAAAACTATCTGTTTATGGAATGTTAAGACAGGGAGAAAATTATTTAAATTAAAAGGTCATAATGGTTGTGTTTAATCAATAAATTTCTCTCCTGATGATACTACATTAGCATCTAGTAGTTTTGATTAATGTATCTGTTTATGGGATATTAAGTTAAGAAAACTAAAATATAAATTTCTAGGTCGTAATGGAACTATATATTCAGTATGTTTTTCCCCTGATGGAACTACATTAGCATATGGTAGCGTAGATAAGTCTATTCGTATATGGGATGCTAATTTAGAAGAATAAAAATTTAAATTAGAAGGCCATTCTAATATTGTACATTCAGTATGTTTCTCTCCTGATGGAACTACTATAGCATCGGGCAGTTTTGATTGGTCAATTCGTATATGGAATATTAAAACAGGACAGTAAATTTTTAAATTAGATGGACATATTGATTGGGTCAATTAAGTATGTTTTTCACCTGATGGTAATACATTAGCATCTTGTAGTAAGGATAATTCTATTCGTATTTGGGATGTTAAAACAGGACTACTAAAATCTAAATTAGATGGTCATACTGACTGGGTTAATTCAGTAAGTTTTTCATCTGATGGTGCAGTATTAGCATCTGGAAGTGGAGATAAATCTATTCGATTATGGGATGTTAAGACAGGACTTCAAAAATCTAATTTAGATAGTCATAAAAAGTGGGTTAGTTCAGTGTGTTTCAAACCGGATGGTACTACTTTAGCGTCTGGTAGTAGAGATAACTCTATCCGTTTATGGAATATAAAGACTGGATAACAAACATTTAAATTAGATGGCCATACTGATTGGGTTAATTCAGTAAGTTTTTCGCCTGATGGTACAGCATTAGCATCTGGAAGTGGAGATAAATCTATTCGATTATGGGATGCTTAGACAGGACATCAAAACTTTATATTAAAAGGTCATCATAAAGAGGTTTTAATAGTATGTTTCTCATCCGATAGTAATGCATTAGCATCTGGTGGTTGCGATAACTCAATCAGTTTATGGAATATAAAGACTGGATAACAAAAATCTAAGTTAGATGGTCATACTGACTGGGTTAGTTCTTTATGTTTTTCACCTGATGGTGATACATTAGCATCAGGTAGTAAAGATAACTCTATCCGTTTATGGGATGTGAAAAAAGGATTACAAACATATATTTTAAATGGTCATGTTTATTAGGTGAATTCTGTTTGCTTTTCTTCGGATGGTAGTATTTTGGCTTCTGGTAGTGGAGATAACTACATCCATTTATGGGATGTTAAGATAGGAACAACATTATTTAAATTAAAGGGTCATAATCATTAAGTCCAATCAGTATGCTTCTCGCCTGATGGCACTGTCTTAGCATCTAGTAGTTCAGATAACACCATCCGTTTATGGGATGTTAAAACAGGACAACAAAAATCTAAATTAGATGGTCATTTTAATCGGGTTAATTCAGTATAATTCTCACCTGATGGTGCTATATTAGCATCTTGCAGTGCAGATTAATCAATCCGTTTATGGAAGGTTAAAATAGGAAGCAGAATATCTAAGTCCATCTGTTAAGGGGATGTTAAATTAGAAAAGCAAATTGAATTTTCTGATAAGATTTAATCAGATATTCATACAAACTCTTTAAGACCCTATCAAAATAAATCCTTTTTAGACTAAGACTGTAAAGATTTCTTTTATTTTAATAGTTGATTCAATAGTCACAATTCTACTCATCTCTTAATACCCGACTTTATAAGTCAAAGGAGCGAAAATCTAAAATAGTGAATTTATAACCCATTAAGGTATCGATTTACAATAGTTATTGAAATAAAAGGGTAGTTTTTTTTTAGAAAGCTAATTAAAAATTCAATAAGACGCCGTTAAGTATTGAATATTTTATGAAATTTTCATATCTATATATAATAAAAAAATTTCAAGACTTTTTATTGGTTACATTGAAGAAATATGTAAGGTATAATAAAGTGTCGAGTATTTTAAACAAGATATTATGTATTTTCTTAAGTACTTTACTTTATCATTTTAAACACAGTATCAAAGAGAGAGTGATAATATAATATTAATAAAATAAATAAGTAATCTTTAATATTGATCTTTTCGATTCACTGCTAAAGTTCACCTCAATTGATTTCATAAATGTTGATTTTTGTTGAAAATATATTACTTTTTTTTCTAAACATTATAATAATGTTCCTAAAGTCTATCTTTTGATTAGTCTGGCTATTTTATAGAATGGCTAAAATTTTTTCAATTACATAATTATTCATTTAAAAGAAAGAAGGAACTAATTAGATTCAAAAGAGTTTGTGGTTAATATTTAATATCTTTTAAGATCACAAGTAGCTATAAGAATTTTTATGTATGTCATGGTCATTCTTATAATTAAGTCTAGGGGAAATGGCCCTAACTTTTAATACAACATGAATATAATTTGTTTTTTAATCACAGTCCTCAAATTCATTTGAAACCTCCTTTACACATTATACGATTTTTTCTTATTGTCTTTGTTTTCTCCCTGTTATTTTTCTCATAAAACTTTTCAAACTTTTCTTTATTAAATTTAAATAGATATTTATTAAGATTAGTATTATCTCCTTAAATATCAATTATGAATTAGATTTTATCCTAAATTAATTTTACTTCTATGATCCCTTAAATAATAAGGCTCTATTTTAAAATGCTCAAAGGAGAATAATTCTTAATCTTCTTCATATAATTATCTCTTTATAAAATTTCAGGCTTTTGAAATACTCTCTTGCCTTGTAATCTTTTTCTTTAATGCAATGTACATAAAGGTTAGAAATTTTAATGAAACCCATTGTGTTTAATTGATTATTTTAATATGAAATGCATAGAAAAGAATAACTGCTAAATTCAATTTCTAAAAAAAATCTCATCAATTTATTGAATAGAATAAAAAGAACTAAATGAAGCATTCAAGAAATAAATGTAGAATAGGAGGATATAACTAAATTATAATTATTAATTGGTTTCCCATTTTCTATACTTTAAAACAAGATAAAATTGAAAATTTTAGTTTTTGAGAAATTTAGGAAGTGAAATCGAATTCAAAACTTAAAAAATTAACATATAAATTATTTTAAAATCTAAATGAAATAAATAATAATAATGATATTAAAATTATGTGTTTTTTCAATAATATTGAAAAATATATTAAGATTGAAATTTACTTTTTCTTAAATTTGAATAACATTTTCAGACTTCTATTAAATTTATATCGTACCACATTTTTTGATATAATAAACTAACACAAAATTATATTGATATTGGTTAAATTAAATAAAAATCTATCTTATTGCCAAATTTCTATTGTATATTTCCTTATCATCAAATAATCGATTCTATATTTAGTTGCCATCACATTTTTTCTATTGATATTCATCAGATTATAGTATGGGTTGGGATTTTTACTAATCTAATTATTGATATCTCCCTCAATGATGAAGGCAAAAATTAGAATTTCTCCAAAGTTTCTTTGCACTATCATTTTGATCCCTAAATTAGTAGACTTATTTTGAGGAATTTTACTTAAAAATCAAAAAAATTCATACATATTTTAATTGCCTATCAATCCTATTTAGTGATGAATGATTTTTCAAATAACTGAATTAACTGTAATTTTAATTTTGACAATTATTATTTTTTAATTCTATAATTTGATAGCAACCTTGCTCTTTTATTTAATTTTATACTTATGTTCTTTGTACAAATACATCCAATAAATTGATTATTATTTGTGTTTGCATTCCATAAAAATAAATTCCTTCTAAACTTATAAAAATAAGAATAATTATTGTATTAAGATTAACAAAAAATAACTATATATGTTATTGAAAAACATAAAATTCCTTTACTGACTCTAGATATCCATAAAAAATACCCAAATCCTTTTAACTGAGGCAGTTTTATTTGTTTCAAGATGGATTATTGTGCTCCTTTTAATTCAAATTTCATTTTATTGTTAAGGATGCAATTTGATATATCATTATGAATTGCTAAATTTCTAATTAAGAAATAGTAAGAAAGAGCCAAAAAATTGCTTACTTAAGATAAGTTTAATCAGGATTCTAGTTTAATATGAAATGAAACGAGAGTATGGATTATAATCTCAAAAAAATATAACATAGAGATATATAGACTAATTCTTAATAGAATGACAGCTAGCTAGATTGAAGAAGGAAATATAGAGCTTGAGCTTACATCTGATAACTATTAGAGAAAATTGTATCAAATTGCACTTCAATTACAAAAGGATTAAACTCAGAATTTTGAAAGCAGTATTGGTCATTAGCAAGAAGGAAGAAAACAAAAGACAATTGAAATTTTTTATAATATTTAAAAACTAGATTTCGGATTCTAGCAAACTTGAATAACTAATATCTGTAGAGTATTTTCATCAACAATGGTTTTGTAATAGATTTAAAAACTATTATGCAAAATAAGATGATGAATTATTGTGTAACATGTCATATAACTTATAAAATAAAATGATCAATTTAGTATCGATGAAGATGAGTTGTTTAGATTATTATAATTTAAACTGCTTTGATATAATTTTATACATATAATATTAAATCATGATTCTTTTACTAAGGCTAACGATTCAAAAAGAAAGATTTTAGCTATTGTTAAACTTAAAAAAATAGCATCAATAATTTAAATACTTTATATTAAGAAATTCTTCCGAGATTTCCCCCTATAGGTCTTTTAATTTCTCTATGCATAGATTAGTTATTAGTTATAGTCTGTAATATAAGTCTATCCCTGTGCTAATATGTTGATGATCTACCCTTCTTTATCTTTTTTGATTTGTGAGGAGTGTTGTATGAACTAATGAAATTGTTTTTTTTTTAGTTCTTTCTAAACGAGTATCTTATTCTTGAATTATTCATCCCATTCTATATATTAGAGATGTAAGAATTTAATAGGAATAATTTCAGGTTTCATCCTTGAGGTCTCCTTCATGATATCAATTATTTTTTTATTCTAATATTATTCTAATAGCTTCCAAGTTTCTCTTTACCTTTCCAATCACAAAACATATCCTTCGCTTAGGCAGCATCGAGGGAAGGATATTACATGGATTCATTCTTCCTTATATTGAGTTCAACTTATAATGTTTTGTGGTCTGATACTAGGTTTTTATTTTAGTCATAGATAAAATTTGATTTTTTCTGTCCGAATCTGATTCATTTGTGTCTAAACGTATTAGAATAGTAATTATAAATATGTCTTTTATTATAAATATTATTTTAATTAATATTAAAGTGGAATAGTTCAATTATCTAAATTTTCAAGAATAATATATTTAAGATCTTTTACAAAATAAAAACTTATAGATAGTTATTAGCTCAATAAGTGTTTAAAGAAAATAGACTGTATAAACCAAATATAGAATAAAAAGATTAATTATTTTGTTATTTTATTTTCTGTAAATATTTATTTCAATTATTATTTAAACCTATTAGTTTATTTAAATATGCTTGTTTATTTGAATATTTCTTTATTTCTCGTTTTATAGTTTCTTATAGAATGATCAGCTAACAACAAATTTAAGCTTAAATAATTAATTAAATAATTGCACAAATAATAACACTAGCTTCAAATATATTTTAAACTTATTCAGCTAAGATTTCTAATATAGGTATAATTTTTTATAATTAATACTATGTTATTAAAGATCTATTATATTGTTTAAGGTGGATTATTATCTTGCAAAACTTCTTTTAACTTATATGGTTTTTTGAGAAAGCTATGTTTAAATTCAGTTTCTTATTCTTAATAATCTTCTTGGCTTTTTATTTAATCATAAAATCTTTTATTTGAGAATTGATAGTTCATCACTTTAATGTTGATATACTCAGAATTTTCTGATTCAAAAATCTATTAATTAGTCGCAGTTAGAAATATTAAACAAATGTTAAAAATTAGCTAATTTGATAGATAATTTCTGGTTATAGTCTTTCAAATTAAAAAATTTAATTCTTATTTAAATTATAAATACATTATCTTATTTTTGATTTAGTTCAGAAATAATATTATTAGTTACTTTTAATTCCGAACTTGATTTATTAGTTCTAAGTGCATAATTATGTTTTGTCTTTTTTTTCATTTTAGAATAATAATAGAATTATATTTCATAATATTATCACTTGAATTATTATTTAGAATATAATAATAAACACTGAAGGTTCTGGAAATTATGTTAAAATGGTTATATCAACTTTAAATGATAAAAATTATATACAGTAATATGTAATTCTTATAGCCAAAACTATACCTTATTGTAAAAATATACTTTATTTGCTGCTAAATTGTTTGAATTCAATAAACGTTTCTATTATCTAGATAATTATATAATGATGAAATAATAAAAAGCTTTTTCGTTGTTTCACTTTTTGAAATAATTACTAATAATACTTTATTTTGGTGTTGGATTGGCAAATGTTAGAATTGCAAATAACAAGTCTTTTGTCTTGGATAGTTTTGTTCTTTATTAATAAAAGAATTTATGGTTGTATGAAAATGTTTAAAGATTTAACAGGTTAGATCTGATCATCCATTTTTGTATAATAATTATTACAAAAATGGATGATCATCAATTTTCTTAGACAGGGAATTGAATTGGAGGTTTATCAAATTCATTTTTTGGTTTTCTAAACAAAAATTTTCTTCCCTTCTTTTGATAAAATATTGTTAGGAAGAAGCCAAAAATTAATGAATAATAATGAAAATAAAGATATTTGGTTTTTATTAATTTTAAAATATTTGGTGAAAATCGAATGTAACCCGCTTTGATATTTTTCACAATAAAAATTATTTTAGTATATTTATTAAATTTATTAAAAAACTCATATTAATAAATTTGTTTGTGATTTCTGATTACAATTTGTGTTTTTTTTTAAGATGTAAAATTATTATTTTACTATTGATTTTAATTCTATAAATATTTTTTTACATTAGGATTTAATTTTCTTTTCCAAATCTTTTAGTAATTCTTTGTATTAATTGGATCTTTTTTGAAATGTTTATTTACTCTAGGTTGTTAACATTATATTAAATAAATTATTGTTTACTTTCATTAGCTCTCATACCTCCTCTTCGAGCAAGAATCATATCCACTGCAATACTTTGGATCTTTACTTCCTATGTTTTAAAATGTTTTGTAAAAATTGAAAACTTTATAAATATCTAAATTAAAGCAATTATTAATAACAATTAAACAAAATTTGTTTTTAGAATTTTTTTGAATTAAAAAAATCTGATTAAATTTCTTCTAAAATTTTCATTGATATTCCTCAACTCTATGAATTTTATAAATTTAAATTCTTGTTTTGTAATTAAAAGATAATCAATTAAATAGTTTAGAATCATAAACATCTAAATTATTTTATAATAATTTAATAATATAATATAACAAACAAAATAAATTAAATTTTATGTTCAATAATAAAAAAAAGCCAAATCACAATTACTATTTAAACTACTTCATTAGACAAATATTTGAGATTTGATGATAATATTCTTGTTGACATTACTTATGTATTGAAATAGATAAGAGTCCTTAGACTTGATACTTTTATAGGATTCTAATTAAAATATAAAGACTTAATTAGTTTATTTTATAGATTATAAATTTTTAATGCATTACATTTACGTATATGATAAATTGAAAAAAATGAATAACATTGTCTTATCAATTTTTTATTACAATACCAAGTGAAACTAATTATTTAAAATAAATAAGATGAAGTATATATTATTTTAGAATAATTAGATAAATTTTATATTAAAGTCTCTAAGTAAATAGGAACATATATTAAAGGGAAAATATTGAAATGATTTTTTTTGATTTAAAAAAATTGAATAAGAAATTTTAGATTTGATTTTTATAATGAAATAATATATTGAAGTAGGTTATGCTCTTTCTAATAGAGTTAAATGTTAGAATTGTCTTTAACAGATAATTAAAGATGAAATTAGAATAGGCCATGTTTTAGCTAGACAACCTGGATTAAATTTTGACAAGAAATTATGGTATCACTTGAATTGTCTTAATTCAATAAAGGGAGATAGAAATTAAGATTTAGATATAGTTAATATACATGGATTAAAGGAAGAAGATTAGAAGAAAGTAAAACAAAAAGTTGATTAGATAAAGAAATCTAGTTACTAAAAAAGTATATAAATAATAAACATTTTGTTTTAGAGGATTAAAAGGAAGTAAAATATTTGTCAAAATAGGAACACCTTTAAAATTATATAAAAATTTAAAGAGACTTACATTTAATTCAAAAAAAAAAATAATGTTAATAAGCTATGTTTTTTGAATAAATAGATTCGCCTGATGAATAATGGTGAAGATTATTAATTATCAAAAATTATAAATTAATAAATAATAGATTTAAAAATTTATATATTTAATTGATATCAAATCTTAAGAATTTACAAATTTTAGGAGCATTACCTATATCATAGACTTACAAATCCCATTTTTAGGAATACTATATTTCATCACATTATTTAATTTTTTAAATAATATTTTATCTAATACCTAGTTAAATTTATATCAAACTTAAGTTAAATTGAATCGGTAATTTAGTATATACTATATTCTGTTTACAATTTATTTATATTAAAGTATATATCTTTGTATTATATAGAATAATAAGATTTTTAAGTTTAACAAAAAGATCAAATAACTATATAATCAAACATTTAATATTATGATATATATGAAATTTCTTAAAAAATAGTATTTAAATTAAAATTACTATTTATTTATAAAACAATCGAATATAATATCTTTAAGATTATTAATTTATAAGATAAAAATTAATAGTTTCAATAATGCTATCTTGATTTTTGATTTTAAACTTTACTCATCATTATCTATTAAATTCTATTTTAATAATGAGCTGGTTATTTTTATTATAATTATTTTCCATTTGCTGTGAAAATTGAATTGATACCTCCTTGTAGATAATTGTTTGTAACCATTTAATACATTTACTTTTAACCAAATGTTTTATATGAGGTGATCATTGATGCTTATTTGGCTTAATCTAGATCTTAAATGATTCCAGCACACAGAGAGTTAGCAATTTTATTTTATTATATTTGTATCAAAATATGATTTATTCGAGCTTAAGCATCTTCGAATTTATTTTATTCACATGCTTTTCGAGCATCATCTATAGCCTCTGTTCCTTTAACTCTAAAATATTATGTCTAAACATCAGGATCTGTATCAATTTATATCATTTCTTAATCTGGATTGTAAAAGGTTAAGGATAGATTTGCTAATTTTTCAATGATTTCTCCATTTAATGGATTTTTTATTGTTAGTTTAGCATCTATAATTTTTACCTATTAATTGTTAATATTATTCATAAATTATGGAATTTGGATTTCAAAAACAAAATCTTTTCTTGTTCCTGAAATTAATTAAGGAAAATCAATTTCATAAGATTGATTATTTTATTTCCACATATTTCCATAAGTTTTTGATATTTTTATATCTTAATATGGTTAATCTGGATTAGATAGAACTTAAATTTTTACTTCTTCTCCAATAACAGAAATCAGACCTCCTAAAGCATCAACAAAAAATTCATCCAATAATGTGATATCTTGAACAAAATAAAAACTTCCATTTTTTAAATTACAAAGAGATGTCATTAATTTTGCATCATGTCTATCTCCAAATCCAAAAGTATGCAAAGTAAATGGATCCTTTACAATATTAATTTATTTTTCCACATCATAAACTGCTTAAGAATCGTGTCCATCAGATAATAAAAATATTGAACTCACATTATTCTTATATTTCCTATTGTTTAATTATTAAAATGCTAGATTTGTAGCTGCTGATATTCTTGTCAATCCTTAAGCTGTTATTGAATTAATAATTGATTTGAAGTATTCTTTATTTTATTCTGTAACACATTTTAATGGGGTCAATTATTCAGCACTTTCATTAAAAATTATTAATTGAAGTCTATCTTAATCACTTAAAAAGTTAAGCAAAATTAGTAATGTTTATTAAACCATATTTATTTTTTATCTTAACATACTTCCACTTCTATCTATTAGACAAATCTATTGTTAATTAAATATAAATACCAAATCCACTCCAACTCTCCTTTCTGTTTCAATAGAATCTATTTCTTAAGTTTTAATACTAATCATTGCAGGTAATTATTATGATTCTTCATTTTTTAATTTACAAGTTTTTTGAAGACACTTTATTTCAAAAGATACTTTAGATGATAAATCATTATTTGATAAATTTTTATTAATTTAATTTTCTTATGGTGCTATATACTCATCATTATCAAAAATAGTTTCAGTTTTGATTTATATTTCCTCTAATAATTATTACTTTCTTTTTCTTAATTCAGAGTATCTAAATAAATTTTAATTTGTTCTAGAAAATAATTAATTAAAATCTAGTTAAGGAGATTAGTCTCTAATTTGTGGAATAAACTAATCTAATTGGATATTGTTGTTATTAATATTTCTAGAAAATTAGCTCATTTAATTATTATGAGATTATTAAATCAATTTATAAGGTGTAATTTGTACATTTTATTATTGTGGAGAATAGTATTGATTCTTAATTTATTCAATTAATTGATTATTATTATTATTATTATTATTCATATCTCTTCTTACTGACGATGCTGATTATTAAGATTATTTTATTTAACGATGACCTATTTTAAAATGATTAACTTTTTGTTGATTGCTATTCTGGAAAGGGTTTTTTTTTAATTAATTTAAATGAAAGTTGATATCTATATTGTTTTGACGAATTTAATGTGGAGGTTGTTTCAATGTTCTTAAAAGTTGAACATTTAAAGATTTGTCCTCATCATAAAATAAATTTTATTGTTAAATTTATTGTTGTTGTATTTGAAATTACTGTTGGTTTCTTTAATTCATATGAGGTTGCTTTGATTTCATTTATTTTGAATTAATATAATGCTTATATGATTTGATTTTAATTTGCTTATAAATAATTAGATTTGATAAATTCGGAAACATTAAATTACTATTCAATTCTGTTCGAAATTTATAATATAATATAATTTTCATATTAAATATTTAATTGTTTTTCAACTAAAATAGATAACATTTTAATTGAATTTATAATCTTGTTAAGATGGTTAGTTAAAATCAAGAAAATTCAAAATGCTTAAGTCATTTCAAATGGATACAGAAAAAGATAAATATAATTTACATCAAAAGAGCCTAAAAATGTTTTAATAAGCTTATTTTCTCATTTATAATCATAATCTTATTCATTATTCGAAGATGTTATAGATCAGATTGTGCATTATAATTTTTCTATTATATATTCGATCTAAAATGAATTTTGATTAGAATAGTTAGAATCATTATTATATTGATTCCTTATTATATAGCTCGGAAATAAATATTGGAAAATATGTTTAAATAATAATATTTTCTTTAAATTTTACATACAAAAAATACTTAAAAAATTGATGGTGAATTTTCTTAAAAGAATCGAATTCAAGTAAATAAGTGGCAACTCATTTCTTAAAGAATAAATTCTTTAAGTATTAAATGTTGCATTAGACTTATAAAAGAGAAGATGTTGCCATATTCATCTGAATTTGATAAGTATAATTTGAAGTTTGCTGGAATTTATTAACAAGTGTAATATTTAAGATTTCTCTTTTGAAGAATTTACAAAAATAGCTATTTTATAACAATTCGAAGCATAAATTAATTGCTTGAACGTGAAGAATAGAAAAAAGACATGATTACATCACAAAGAAATCTACAACTATCATTTATTTCACTAAAATTTATGGAAATTAAAAGAAGGTATGGATATTGGAGAGAATAATACAATCATATCCCAAAATTTATTATTATTCATTTACATTTCTATTATTCTTTTTTGAATAATGGTTTTTATTTGTTTGAATTAATCATGATCTTATCGATATTTCAACTTAATACTAAGCTTAAAGTCTCAGAAGATAAGTAGATTAACGTAAATAAAAAAAAGTCTTACAAGAAGTAGTTTTGGAAGATAAAATATTAAAAAATCAAGATTAATTTTTAACTTTGTGAAAATTACTTGAATAATAAAATTGTAAAGCTAACAAAATTCATCCTTACAAAATCATACAATCTTAAATTTTTGCTTATTGATGGCTTGATATTATTACATTATTTGAAATGATTCTCTTTTAAATAAATTACAACATCATAGTACTCCTTAAATTCATTCAAATACTCTTTGTTCTTGATTCTTCCTATTTTACATTAACATATTTATAAAGAATAGAAAAAACGAGTGTCATCGTCTATCCAATTATTGCCTTATTGACAGAAAAGGGGTTATTACTAAATAATTATAGAAATCAAAAATAAAGATAAACTAAATTTCCTCCTACTATTACCAAAACAAAAAGCATTTATTCTAACAGTTGATTTAAACAGGAGAAATAATCTACTCTTCTGTAATTAAAGCTTGGTTATAATTTTTCATAATATGACTTTATTAATCAAGATGAGAAAGAAGAGTCAGGTGAAATAAATCGTGGAATATAATGTTAAAAGAAAATATATATTTCATTTAGATTAATATTATAATAGATTAGATTAATTATGATCGATAATATATTATATTCATTTTATTATTAATAATAATATATTTAATCATAATTGAATGGTTATTAATAGTATAGAAAACATTCTACATTGTGTTAATAATGATCAATAAAATTAATAATGAATATTCATTTTTCATTAATAAATAATGTAATAAGTTAAATATCCATAATTTGATATTTAATCTTCAAACTAATTAGAAAATCTATAGCAATAATTATTCCAAAATACTAAATAGGATATTAAATATTTACCAGTTTAGCCACAATATAATCTGAATTTACAATAATACTAATTAGTATCACTCCCTTATACAAAATAAACAAATACTTAACAAAACTATTACAACCTCGATCAACTACCTTAATCTACCAATTCATATTTATTGAAAGATTCAGATTTCTTAACTTAAAAGTTCTTTTTAAGTAGTATTTTAGGAATGTTCATATTTTGGACATTTCTATTTGTCTTAATCTTTTTTATAATGATGATTTTGTTTGGAAGAAATCTATATAAACATTAAAATGCCTATCCTTATTGTTTTGCTGCAAGTGTTATTATTTTGATTTTTCTAGTAAAAATAGGGTCTATGGAAAAGTTTAGAAAAGTAATTAATCTCAATATATTTATTAGACAGAATTGACACTTCTAATATATTTTGGATCTATCATTGCATATACATTAACATTCTTTTTTATTATTGCTTCCTTTTCTACAGATCCTAGTATTGAAATGTCAGGTAATGAAAGATATTTAGAATATATTAGGTGCTTTTATTGCTGGATTATTATTAATTATTCCATTATTCTCTAATTTTATGGTTACAATCATTTTGTTAATGTATGTATTAATAGAAACTAAGTAATTCAGATATTTTAGTAAGTTTTTCAATTTAAATTTAATAGGGGTTTTCTTTTTTGAATTTTTGTGTGTATTACCTTTTGCTATTATTTAAATTTAATATATAATTAGTTTAGTAATCATATTACCATATACATGTTTATTGATAAATGTCTTAAAATAAATTCAACTAGGAAGAGTAAGTTTATAAAATAAATAATTAGTTTAATTTAAGTAAAGATTAAGTACTTAGTGGCACTTTGGCTGCCTATTATGGGATATTTGTGCCTTTTGTTTTATTTGATTGATATAAATATATGTTAGAATTTTATTACTTTAAGTACAAATACAATTATTCTTAATTTATTCCAAACTTATTGAGTATTTTGTATTTAATTTAATAATTTATTTTTAAACTTTTAGATAATAAATTACAGAAATTAATACACAAATACACATTACTTAATAGTGTAGTCATGGAAATTAAAATTTAGAAAAATGGTTTTATCTTGAAATTTACAAAGAAATTATGACAATTTCAATTTATATGATAATAACATAAATTGTAATCACTCAGAATTTATAAAATATTGAAAAAAAAATTAATGAAGGATTATATAATTAAGTATATAACAATTATACATTATATAATAAATATAAATTCTTAACAGAATAAATTAACTATCTAAAATTGATGAATTTAATAAATAAAGTATTCTAGAAGATATGGAATATTTAAATTCAAGAATATTAGATTGTCTAAATTCATAATTTACTTACCATTATCCACTCTTTTTTTATTCTTTTTATATTGATTATTTATCCTTTCTAATTTGAAGACACTTTTTGTAATGTCTTATAATCATACTCTATAATCTTTATAAAATATAAAATTAAAAATTGGTTTAATCTTAAAATCAAATATAATGGAATTTTTTATCAAAATAAGCCCATTCGATAGAAAATTTATCATTTTGAAAATATAAATTACTCATCTAAATTAAAATTGATATTATTATATTTCTAAAAATTGTTACCATTCTAGAATTCTATTATTTTCTAAATAATCAATGTATATAATTGTAACAATATCTATATTTAGATCTTACACAATTAGAATAGAGTTCATCAGATATTTATATTTATTTTTACAATTTTTTGAAAAATCTTTCAAATTATTATCTTAATCTTTCTAAAAATCTGATTTTAGATTTTAGGTAATAAGATTAGTTTGGACTACAAATCTTTTGTCTAGTCTGTATTATAATTCCCTTTTCTTACTTTTGCTCATTCTTATCTCACTTTTATATATTAAAATTGATCTTCTTAATAATCATATTAAAAAAAATATATCACCAATCTAATTATGAAATTAGTAATAATATTGTTTGATACAAAATTCATTATAGGGCATTAATATTGATAATTTTATAACTCAAATTTTTCTTTATTATATGTAAATTTAAATCTAAGCTTATTACTCATTAATATAATCTATATATTTAGTTTTATATTCACTAAAGCATTCAAAAAATACTTATTATTTAATCATCTTTATGAATTTTCAAAATAATAGAGCTCTAATAAATTGATATTTTCTAAGATAAATTTTAATCAGAGTATTCATATAATTTAATCTTATTATAGTTAATTCATTCTCCTAATCAAATATCATTTTTATATGATAATCAATATTAAATAACAAGTAATAAAATTAATATTATAAATTAAAAGAATATCAATTAAGCATCTTTGAAATTTATGAGCAAAGTTGATATAAAAAATAAGTTACAGAATTTTAATGATTAAAATTTTATAAATTAATTTAAATAAATTTGATAATCCTTATTTTATGATCTTGATAAATAAATTTGATAACTTATCTAAATAAGGCTTTCGAATAAATTTATTAGATATATGAAATTAACGATAAAAATAGATCTTAAAGAAAATTAGTAATTGTTTCAATCTTCATCCTTAAAATTATAATTAAAAAACTGATATATTCATTTTCTATGTTGAAGTATATAATGACCTATAAAAAGATATTATGTAGTCAAGAATTTAGATAATCCTTTAAAAATGATATTAAATTACTTTTATCTTTTAATTCATAAAAAATAATTAATTTATTGATGTATTTCTTGAAGTTTAAATCTATTAATATAATATTTGTAATATAAAAATAATAGAATTTAGTTTAATTAATGTCATAAATAAATATAAATTAGATATACAATATTAAAAATGATTTAGAAATTGAATTTATAGCTAGAATGCTTAATAGATGATCATAAAGACAAAATAGTAATGATTTGTTATAATTAAAATTGTACAGAATTTAGATTAAATTGCTTTAAATGTTTAAAAAAAGGAAGAATACATCTTGATCATATTGATGATGTAGAAAAATTCAAAACTTTGATTGAATTCATTAAAAATAAAAATCAGGCATGTGATAATTTAATTAATCATCTTAGTACATATATAGAAAGTATGAATCAATCATTTACTTAATTAAAATGTGGAATTAGATAAAAATATTCATTATAAAATGAATAATTAGTAAATCTGACTTCGTAATAACTGAATGATTACTTGAATTCAACTGTCAATTTAATTGAATACAAATAATCAATCACAGCAATCATATCAGATTATACTAAGAAAATTACTCATTAATTTAATATTTTGTATGAATAACTCAAATTATCATCATTTAATTATTATATGATTAATGATAATGATAATTAACAATTATTAAAAGAATAATAAAGTAACTTTGAATAAAATAATACATTACCTTAGTTGTTATCACCAGGCATTCAAAATCAATAATTTAGTAATTAAGATATTGATGAAGTTTCATCATTAATAAAGGTGAATCTTAATGATCAAGTAAAAAAGGAGAAGTTATCTCATAATTAAGAATTAGATAAACTTAGTAATAATTATTCATAATTAAATTAAAACTAAGAGAATGAAAAAATATTATTGAAAGAAACAATCAATACCAAAGATTAATAGATATAATATGAGAATTCCGAAATTTAAAATTTATCAACATAAACTGAAACATAATAATCTATTCTTCAACCATCTTCTTCCTCAATTACAAACCAATTTATTTATGAAAAGATAAATAATCATTCAATTAAATAAGATAATTATTGTTATGCAATAGCTATTAATATTGATTGTTCAATTATAATAGTTGGATGTAAAAAAGAAATTATTGTATATTAATTAAAATAAGATAAGTTAGAACAAACTTAAAACCTTAAGGAACATTAAGGTGATGTAAATGCTTTAAACTTTATGAAAAAATCTAATCAATTTATATCTGGAAGTGATGATAATAATATTTTTTTATGGTCTATGAATTAAAGCAATAAATGGATTTTGTTATAGAAATTAATTGGACATAATGATTGGATATTTTGTTAAATTTTGAATGATAATGAAGACTTGATCATTTCAGGAGGTCAGGATAAAACAATTAAATTTTGGACGTAGAAGTAAAATAAGTGGTTATGTTAATAAACTATTACAGATCATACTGGATATGTATGGACATTAAGTATAAATTAACAATAAAATGAAGTAATTTCAGGTGGAAATGATTAATAAATATTAATAATAGAACAATCATAAAAAGATTCTAAATGGATTGTAATCTAAAAGATAAAAGTTGAATCATATGGTTATCGAATAACCTTTATTAATAGTAATACATTCACTTTCTAACCAAGGTAAATGGAATAAATGTATGTTTATGAAATGAATAATACCAAAAAATAGTATATCAAGACAAAAGATGTTCTTGTTAAGGGTGGAATGGATGACTACTGGTTTTTCCCTCAATAATACATTAAATCAAAACGCTTACTTGTAAATAGGAATGGAAAGTATTTGAATTTGATAAGAATAAAGGAAAATGGTGAGTTTATTACAGAATAATTAATTGAATTTGGAAATTCATTTTTTTTTGGATGTATGAGTTAAGATGGAAAATATTTAATAACTTGGGAAGAAAGTGAAAAAAAGATTCAGATTAGAAAATATTATGAAAGGTGAATGGTGCATAAATGCTATTTATAATTATTTTTTTATTCTTTAATTTATACGATTATGCTGTGTTAATAATAATAAATTGTTTTTTAGTAATTCTATAAATAATTTTTATTATATTTGAACATAAAAATAAGATTATTGATTAAAACTCAATAATAATATTTAGTCGATGATGAAAAAATATGAGAAATTTTCATATCTATCATGATCAAGTTTAATAGTAGTATTTTGATATATTTATAAACCATCTAATTTGTTTTAACTAAGATTTATAAATATTTGATCATATGCTAAATATAAATATTTTTTAGTAGTTAAGGATTAGAGTAGCCTTTAAATAATCTTACAAATAGTTTGAATTTTTATACAAATTTATTCTAGTATAAGAGTTAAATAAATATATATTCAATTACATTTATTATCAATATATCAAGTCAAAATTCTAGAAAATAATATAGTAAAAAATTGCATTTAATAAGGTTAGATATGTATTTATAAATTTGCTAAGTTCAGTTCATACGAATTAAGATTTATTATTATAAACTTCTCTAATATTTCAAAAAAATTATGTTAAACTATGTTTTATTTTCTTAACTCCTTTAATTTCTTAAACAATACCAAAAAAAGATATAGAAATAATAACTGATCAATTGAGATTATAACTTATCTTCGGTATATTGATTTTTTTAATTATATGTAATTCCTCATTTACATAGTTACAAATTTTTATGATTTGTTAATCATAAAAATTTATCTGAAAGATCTGAAAATTTTTTTAACATGTTGAACAAGAAGACAGAATTAAACATTTATTCCTATTGTTTTTAAAAGATATTTATTTTTTTAGGGAAAGATTTAGAAATTAAATATATTCACTTTATTTGTATTATATTATGATACTTGAATTAATGTAATGTACTACTTTATGTGTACTATAATAGTGTATCAATTCTATTTAATATTTGAATTTCCTTAAAAATAAAATAAAATCAATTAAATCTTTTTGGAAAAGTTACAAATATTAGGAATAAAATTATAATTTTATTGATTATTTTTTATTTTTAGTTTTGGAATTGAAGTATTAAATACTGATGAGGCAAACCTTCGTCTTAGATATCTCAGACAAAAAGTTTAAAAATATTCAGATTTTTAAACAAATGCTTTATTGCTTGATTAAATTATTAATTTAATAGGTATAACTACTAATAAACAATTTAAAATTATTAGATACATTATAATTAAAAATTTTCTCTTCTCTTTTTTTAACTTATATTTCAAACTTGTATTTTAAGTTTAATAATCTAGATTTCATAAAAACTGGGGATTTTATATTATTTGTTTGACAGATCTATAAGGTATTCAAAAATAAACCAAATTAATATGAAAACGGATTATTAAAATAATTTCCTATTATTAAGTGAGAATCTATAGCCTAACCTAGATGACTAAATCCACTTTTTGAAATCGCTTGATCTTAAGGATTAATATCCACTATTAATCAATAGTGATCCAACCCAGTTTTTTTGACTCTTTTTTATTTAAAATTATATTGGCTGCCGAAAATCCTCCTCCATTTCTATCTTGCCTGAATCCCTAGATTTAGAGATACTTTGAATTCAATGGGTCCAGATCTATGAATATAAGGGAAGTTCTTAATTCTTCAGACTATATTACCTTTAGCTTTTAAAGGATATCCTAATAGCATTTCTCATTTATTACTTTTTTGACCTACTATGAGGGAGTTTCTATCAGGTATAATTTAATATTTCTGATGAAATTCTTATTAGGGTAAAGATCAAATAAATGGATTCCTAGAAATGAGAAAAGCCAAATATCAACCATCCTTACAAAGAGAAAAGATGACTAAAGCATCAGATACCTACCATGAATCCACATAGAAGACTGATTATCTAGTTCTTTTCTCAAGTCCAGTATTCAGAATGGTTTAATTACTTGTAGGAGATTAGATGAAGGTGAGATTGTTTGACAAATTAGGTGGAACCCTTTTATAATTCTCAGAAGGCTCTTTTGAAGTGATGAAAGTACTTCAACTAATACCATGTTGAATTTCATCTTGCTTTTATCCTCCATTACTCTAATAGAGTTCCAAATAAAACTTAAATGGTAAAGTATTGGATTGAAAGAGTAGTTGATTTAATAATATTTGCTTACATAAATTTAATCTCAATTTTACCAAGACGTAATTTTTTTTAAGAAAATTATAAAATAATCTGTTAGAATCTATTTTGGTGTTAAACTGATATTAAAATATTGTTTAAATTGATTAAATAATAGACACTTATAGAAATTGACTATAGTTATACTTTAGTAATTATAATATAATAATCATCTATTTAAATATTGTTTATAGAGTTCAATAAAAGTTCTTGTTATTACAGTTAGACCTATCTCTTTCATTCTCTTTGAAATTAAATTGTATCATTCTTTCACGAACTATTAATAAGATATTTTTCCTTATAATTCATGAATAAATTAGATTTGGTGAATCTATAAATCTATTCTTCTTTTCTCATTAAATGTCTCTTCCAATTTTGTATTACTCATTTATTCACTTACAAATTTTCACTTTTTAATTATTAAGTGTTGCACTGATTTTATTTATTTTAATTTGGTGAATATAACAAATTAGGTTATTTTTTAGTGACTATTGAAAGTGAAGTTTTGAGACTTTGATTAAGTCATATCAGTTTCAATCTTCTTAATTGATCCTCACTTTTATATTGTCTAAAGGATCATCCTCAACTCTTTTTTCTTATAACCATTTACTTTCATAATAAAATACTTTTAAATAATACTTTTCTAGTTAATTTCTTTCAATCAGAGTATTTTTACTTTATCTAGAATATTATAAATTAGTTGAAAAATATATGATTTAAAAGTAGCTTACTAATATAAATTATGATTAAAATTCACAAAATATTTATTCAATATTAGTAATTGATAGTTATAGTTAAAGGATTATTCTATATATAATTCATAATAGAATAATTATGTATTGAGAAGTATTATTATATATTTTGGTATATTATTTTGAATTCAGTTTGACTACAATCATATTTCATAAGAACTATTTAATCTAAATTAATCATTTCAAAATTATATATTAATAATAATATTAGAACTCTTATTAATTAAATTAATTAAATATTTAAATTAGAATAATAATAAATTTAAATATGTAAATAATTAGAATTATTAATTCATTTAATTTATTTGCATTTTCGGTTGAGATATCCAATAAATGCTTTTATTTCTTCCCAAAAAGACAAAAGTATTTCTTATATTAGAAAAATAAGTTACAAACCAATTGACAAATAGATACTTACTCCAACAATCCATCCTATTTAATAAATTTATTCATTCTTTAATATTTTAAATCTGTCTTAAAATGCAAAAATAATAGTACAACCTACAATTACAAATATGCAAAAATCAGGAACTAAATTTAAGATATATTATTTTTTGCTTTTAAATGGATTACTTGATAATAATAATAGTATATTTAATAGACATGATAGAAAGCATAATAATGTTTAGAAGATGGGATAAGAATATAAAGTAATAGTTGAAACAATAAAAATAGTTTTCCTTATTAAATTTATACAAGAATATGTCATTGCAGTTTAGGATTCAGTATTAATTTCCTCATAAAAACAACAATATCTTGAAAAAAACAATTTATTCTCTAATTTTAATTGATGTGCTTAAGATATTATATATGATGTATAAATAAGATATAAAATTAATATAAGAAATACATAAGCAATTATTACATTAATTTTAACAATAAAGTTATAAGATGTTTATTAATTAGTAATTTAAAGGAGAACTGCTAAAGTAATATCTAAATAACTTAAAGAAAATGATCTGATTAAATTAGCCATTAAATTACTCTTTAAATAAATACATTTTTTAAAGAAAGTTTAAAGTGATTTTGGTATATCCAACTCATAATACAAATGAGAAGTATTAGATTCTTAATTCTATCTATTATTACCCAATTAAAAGATGTTTGACTTAGACATTTATTTTATATTTTTTCTGTAATTTTGTTCAATTAACTTTATAAATATCACACTAAAGAGATAAGTAAATAACACTTAGAATACAAAAATTATTGGAGTTTATATATTGTTAAATAGCATAAGATCTATTTCTTTTTCATAAAATTTTATTGGGGCTTCAAAATAATAATTATCATATGGTTTATTAAAGATTTGCAAAGATGGTAAATTAATGATATTACTCCATTCAGCTTATAAAAATATAATCCTTACATTCTCTGGATAATTAACATTTAAAAAATAAAAGTTATTCATCCAACTCATAATGTCAAGGATAGCCAAAAAAAATTAGAATCCTCCAAACACTATTGCTAGAGGTGCTAAATATATTTAAGCAGAAAATAATGTTTAATAACCTTAAGCCATATTCTCACCTTAAAGTCTTTGTTCTTCATTTACATAAACTTATCTATTAGGAACTATTATTATTTCTTTTATATATACTTCTTATAATTCTCTTTTTTGATATTATTATTTATAAGATATAGATATATGTATTAAATTATTAGGTTCTATTGTTTTATTAAATTAAAATTATAAATCTAATTAATTATTATTTTCAATGACACTATAATTATAATCTATTTATAAAAATCCCTCAATATTGACTACTAAACTTGATAAATTTAATGATTCTTAATTTTAATTTATCAAAAGTGAATAAAAATTATTATTGGATTATTTTTTGTCTACTTTAATATATGGTTCTATTTATAAAGTATTAGTTAATAGATTGAATAAATAGCCTTCCTCTAATTGACAAAATTCATTACATCCATCTAAAATTTCTCTATTATTATCATCACATTATTCATAAACATCTAAAACACCATTTCCACATTTTGAAATGCATTCATATAAATTAATATCATTAAGGGATACTAAATGTAAATTACATCTATGCTAATTTTATTCATTTAAATATTGTGAATTAAAAATTGTACAATTCTTATAATTTTGATTACATTCAACACATATTTAATCACATTATGAACATTGTTGAAATTCATCTAAAAAATAACCTTATTGACATTCCTAACAAATTTATTATTTATCTATATCATTACATTAAAGACAATTCAAATCTTAACATCTAGAACATCCTTAATATATCAAATTTTCATCATAATAACAAACAAATCCTTTTTCTAAAATACATTTATCACAACCATCTCTTATATCATTATTACCATCATCACATTCTTCAATTTAAAGATTTAATATTCCATCTCCACAAATATTTTCAATACATTATTCTCCACATTCTTAAATACATAGATTATTATTGATATCTAAAATCCATCTTGGAGATTTACACTCATAACATATTCCTTTTATACAAGTTAAACATTCATTTTAACATAAATTTTAACATGTTTCACATTCACATATATTATTTTTCAATATCCAATTAGGTCCATTACATTCATAACAAATTCCTTTTATACATTTAATACATTCATTTTAACATTAATATTAACATTAATAACATCCATCATATTTAATTTCATTACCATCATCACATTACTCATCCCCAGCAATTAATTAATCTCCACAAATAGTTGTACATTTCTTATTTTCTTAATTAATTTCCCATCCTAAATCATAACATTTTAAACAAAGACCTTTAGTACATATCTCACATTATTCATCACAAGAATAATTACAATTAAAACATCCATCATATGGTTCTAAATTACCATCATCACATAATTCATTAAATGTAATAATTTAATTATTACATTATTCATGGCAAATAAAGTTAATATTCTCATATCCAATTTAACATTCAAGGCATTTCCCAAATTGACAATTAATACATTCTTATTAACATTAAAATTAACAATTGTAACACCCATCAAATTGAATCTCATTACCATCCTCACATTATTCTTCACCAACAATAATACTATCTCCACAAATATTTTAACATTAGTTGTTTACTAAATTGAAACCTACATTACATAATTCACAATGTCCATTTGAACATGATAAGCATTCATGATTACAAATGAAATTAGAATATTAACAAGTTTATTAATATAACTCTAAATTATTATTGTATATTTCTTCTTAAAATTAAATACCATCTTCACATATTTGTCTACATTAATCATCAATTAATAAATATCCAATTTAACACTTAATACAAATTCCATTAATACATTATGAACAATTAATATTACAATTAAAATTTAATAAAATTAACTTATTTGTTAAACTGTCTACACATTCATCATAATAATTGATCAAGTTATTATATTCACAAAAAGGTATACATTTCATTATTTTTGAAATCAATTTAAATCCAAATATACATTATATGCATATTCCATTTGAACAGATTAAACAATTATCTGGACATCTTAATTGACATTAATCACAATAATTAAATGGATATATATTTTCATCATCACATTATTCTAAACTTTAAACAATTATTCCATCTCCACATTTTGGTTCACATTTAAACTCATTCAAATACCATCCATTTGTTTCATCACATTTCTTACATATTCCAAATTCACATAATACACAATGATCAAAACAATCTTAATTATAACATAATGGATTTCCTACCTTCAAATCATCAAGACAGTTTATTTAACATATTTTTATACTAACATCCAATATATAATTCACTTTGCATTCATAACATTATCCATTTTAACAATCCTAGCAACTATCTTAACAACCTAATTTGCATTAATTGCAACCATCAAAAGGATCATAATTCCCATCATCACAATCTTCCCCATCAACAAGTATTCCATCTCCACATATAGGTAGACATTTTAGATTAGGAAAATCCTCTTAATATCCTTCCTAACATATACATTAATCTCCTTGAATTTATCTTTTAAATTCTGGAATACAACTTAAACACTTATCAGGATTATTGTTATCACAAGTTTCACATGTTTGATTACATCCTTAACTCTAAATAACGGATGAAAATAAGCCTATAAATATGATAATACTAACTATATTCATTTTTATAATAAATTTATGTGGCAATTATTTTGAAAACAGTTTTAATTAAGGATATTTTTATACTTATAGAATTTGATAAAATTGTGAATAATTTTAATATAAATATATAAGTAGTTTATATTTTTTAATTGGAATATAAGAATGAATCCATACAGTTAAGATAAATTTCAATAAGTTTTAGTTATTAAAATAACCTCATTCTATAAATTAATTTCGAACTTTCAGGAAATCTAATACTTTTTGATCTATCATTATATATTTTAGAATATTTATTAAATAACATATTAATTTAATTCCTATCGAATTCCCTTTTTCATTAAAATTTTATACTATATATTAATATTAAAATTAGTATATAGTATAAAATTTTTAGCACTTTAAAATTACTAATGATTTTCACGATATAAAAATATTGACTTATTTTCATCCTCAAAATTAATTTACAATATTATATATAAATTATTTATCACAACTAACAAATTTATCCTTTTTTAAATAATCATTTATTTATGAGTACACCCACTCTTAAATCCTTAGATATCTAAATAATTTAGTTATTTTCCTTTTTTGAAGGTTCAGTTATATATTGATAGATTAAATATTATCATATCAACCTCTTGATGTTTATCAAATTTCCAAAATTTTATTTAGTATTTATTGATTCAATATCCTATTTTTCAATTTATTAATCAAATTGATTTTTTATCTTAATTAGTGTATCATAATTTCTATAGCATTCTTTTATTCAATTAAATATTATTATGATCTCTTTATAATCATAAAATATAAAGGTTTCTTTCATCTCATCTGAACTATTTAAATTATATNAATCATCAAGACAGTTTATTTAACATATTTTTATACTAACATCCAATATATAATTCACTTTGCATTCATAACATTATCCATTTTAACAATCCTAGCAACTATCTTAACAACCTAATTTGCATTAATTGCAACCATCAAAAGGATCATAATTCCCATCATCACAATCTTCCCCATCAACAAGTATTCCATCTCCACATATAGGTAGACATTTTAGATTAGGAAAATCCTCTTAATATCCTTCCTAACATATACATTAATCTCCTTGAATTTATCTTTTAAATTCTGGAATACAACTTAAACACTTATCAGGATTATTGTTATCACAAGTTTCACATGTTTGATTACATCCTTAACTCTAAATAACGGATGAAAATAAGCCTATAAATATGATAATACTAACTATATTCATTTTTATAATAAATTTATGTGGCAATTATTTTGAAAACAGTTTTAATTAAGGATATTTTTATACTTATAGAATTTGATAAAATTGTGAATAATTTTAATATAAATATATAAGTAGTTTATATTTTTTAATTGGAATATAAGAATGAATCCATACAGTTAAGATAAATTTCAATAAGTTTTAGTTATTAAAATAACCTCATTCTATAAATTAATTTCGAACTTTCAGGAAATCTAATACTTTTTGATCTATCATTATATATTTTAGAATATTTATTAAATAACATATTAATTTAATTCCTATCGAATTCCCTTTTTCATTAAAATTTTATACTATATATTAATATTAAAATTAGTATATAGTATAAAATTTTTAGCACTTTAAAATTACTAATGATTTTCACGATATAAAAATATTGACTTATTTTCATCCTCAAAATTAATTTACAATATTATATATAAATTATTTATCACAACTAACAAATTTATCCTTTTTTAAATAATCATTTATTTATGAGTACACCCACTCTTAAATCCTTAGATATCTAAATAATTTAGTTATTTTCCTTTTTTGAAGGTTCAGTTATATATTGATAGATTAAATATTATCATATCAACCTCTTGATGTTTATCAAATTTCCAAAATTTTATTTAGTATTTATTGATTCAATATCCTATTTTTCAATTTATTAATCAAATTGATTTTTTATCTTAATTAGTGTATCATAATTTCTATAGCATTCTTTTATTCAATTAAATATTATTATGATCTCTTTATAATCATAAAATATAAAGGTTTCTTTCATCTCATCTGAACTATTTAAATTATATAGGCTTATCTTAATTATCATTATTTATTTGAATTTTTTTAATCATATCAGATTATATATATTCATTAAGTTATTCATTTTATAATGAAAATTATATTGATATATATATCTAAATTAACTTTAATATTTTATGTAAATAATCATACATTTTTAATCAAAGATTATTGTATTTTATTATTTCTTTAACTGCAAATTTAACGTGAACATAATACTAATTTCATAATTTCACTTGTTTATAAAGACAATCACTGAAAGATTGAAATCTATTGAACCTTAAGCAATAATCAATATATTATAATTGATGATTTTGATTTTGATAACATCTAAACAATTTAAAGTTTATTTATTTTCTGCCCTAATAAATTTATTTTGTATTTATTGAAAAGATATATCTCTCTTATTATTTAAAAATAGTTATTTATTCTTAAAGGTTCTATTTGATCCATTCAAAAATTAAATTTTATATTTGAAAGAATTCACCTATTTATTAATTTATTCAATTATAAGATTTACGTTATTACATACTTGGTCTGTTGTTTCCTATTAATACTATTTTATTATTTGTGAAAATTTTATTTTTTTATTCTTAATCTAATATATTTAATTTTATAGAATATAATTTTGCTTAATTAATAGAATTTAACAGAAAAAATTTATTATATTAGGCACCGAAATTTTGTAAACTTTTTAAATTTTATAAACTTTATTATTTATCTATTAATAATATTAATATTAAATGGATTAATAAGAAAAGAAACCTGGCTTCTGGTAAAATATTAAGCAAGGAAGCTATATAACAGGAATTGTAGCAGGAACAGGCACTGTTCTTACTAAAGCAGGATTGGCAATTTACGGCTTTTCTTCAGTTGGGCCAGTTGCAGGAAGTATGGCTGCAGCCGCATAAGCCAGTATTGGAAATGTAGCAGCAGGAAGTTTATTTGCTCTAGCTTAAGGAACAGCAATGGCAGGAATAGGAGCCATTGCTTTACCAGCTGTTGGAGTAGGCGCAGCAATAGGAGGTGGATATGTTGCCTATAAACAAATCAAAAAATGATTTTATTATATATATTATAAGTGTCTATTAAATATGTATTAACAATAGGAACATAATTTAATATTATATTTTTCATTAATAGTATTTAACTTCATTTATTTATACTAAAATTTCTATAATATTAGTTAAAATTAAAAATGCATTAATAATTAGGTATTTATTTTAAATGAAATCTATTAAATGTTGAATTTTTAAATAATTCGTGAATAAGATTGCTATTACAACATAGTATTTTCTTTGTTAAATTTAATGAGTGACTCATAAATACAATAAATAACTTGAAATAAAAGTAAGTAGCTATTGACGAAATCATTTAAAGTAATTAAGAAAGTTTTAAATTACATTTAAGACACCTTAAAATTTATGAATTTTCAATTTTAATGATAGATGGTTGATTTTATTTAAGCTAGCATAATATGGAAATTGAAAATCGAAGATTTTAGATGCAAAATTTTACAATGCTTATTGTAGGATTAGTTTAATTTTTAATTGGATACATTTAAGGGTTTAATTGGATGCATTGAAGAGTCTTGATTAAGAAGGAATTTTATTAATTTTTGATTCAAATACATTTTGAGAAGGAATTAGAGCTTGTGAAAAAAAGAAATTAATTATAAATGCTATTTCAATAACCTTAACTAGAATAATTAATATTAAAGATGCTAGTGAGTATAGGAAATAGCTATTACAACTTGGATGACTGAGCTTGAATAAACTAAAATTAAAAAATGAATATAAAGTATTGTAAAAATACCATAGATAATAATAACTAATCTCTAAATTTCAATTTGTTATAAAAATAAATCTTTAATAAAAATCTTTGGCAACAATATTCTATATTTATAGTAGAGTTCAGGAATGGGAAAAAAATAATTTTTTATTATTTAAGCATATAAATATATTAATTTATAAATGCTAAAAATAAATCACATAATGATCTTTAATCATTTAAAATATTTGATCAATAAATAAAAAGGAAAATCAACTTAATCTCTTTTAAATAATAAAGTAAAGATTCATGATTAGTCTTTTTAAAATGAATGTAATACTTATGAATTAGATATCTAAAGAGATCATAAGAATAATTAAACCAATATAATTTGGTATTATAAGCTATTTAAGATAAAAAATATCTAAAAAATAAAAATAAATTAATATAAAATATTGATTTATTTATAATATTATTCTATCAACAACAAGAAAATGATTTCTTATCATAATCTTCAATAGAAATAATACAATTTCTTTTATATGGTTTATTGCATTTATTACATTAAAATGCTTAGAGATATTCTAAGGCATTTTCACATAAATAATAAGGTGAATTATTAATAGTTATCTCTTTCAGTATTTTTTGACAACTTCTCTTACAATAAAGACATTTATTAGCCTGATTTATACATTTATTTTTACAATCTTGACATAAACCCAAATTTGTCTATTATTTAATTTCTTTATTAATAGGAGTTTAGTATATATAGTGACAACATTTGCATTCTGAATTTAATATATTTTAAGACTCAGTTAAGCAAAACTGACAATTAAATTTATATTTCTTATTCTTTTCATTTTCAAGTGGTTCCACTTCTAAATTAACAAATTCATCACAATCATAACATATTCCATAAATATTTTTTAATAATTCTTGAGGACAACTATTAGGATTAATTTAAGAATTTTAATTAATTTATTAGAGTTATAATTTTTTACATAATTAACTGCATTCTTTATGTTAAATTGATATAAAATCTTCAATTCCTTTATTTTTTCTATTAGTATCATCTTTATCTAAAATTGAATTCCAATTCTAATCGGTTTAGATTGAAGGATCTGCTAGGATATTATTACATCCTTGTAAATCCATAATGACTAAATTTTTTTAACTAGCTTGAAATGAAAAATGACTAAATGCTGAATAAAAATATTTATTTTTATCAGAATATACACTATTTGTAGTATACTTTTCAAATTTATATTTAATCTGTATAAAGGTTTCACCATAAATCGTTTTCATTCCATAGAATGGTGTATCTAATTTGTACAATATTGGGTGAGCATAAAAGAGAGGTTGCATTTCATTTAATAGTTTATAATCTTTTAATCTTTAATTAAAAAAATATGCCATTTAACAAGCATAGCAAGATGAGTAAAATCTTACCTATGCAATTTCTTCAGCCTCTTTGATATCTTCATTACTAATTGGACCTTTATTGTCAACTATTTTTTTTGGAATTTTAAGAATAACTTCCCTATTATTGATAGCATCAAAGGCCTTAAATATATATGTAGAAGAATTATCTTTTTCTTTATTTAATTCATTAATATCAATTGATATTTTTAAACCTGTTTAACCTTTTCTTTTCAATGAATCAATCATTTCATGATATGCTTTCCAATAATTTTCATCCTCATATTCAGTAACTATAGTATCTAATTTAAGTTTTTCAAAATCTGCTTTAAAATATTAGAATTTATCATTAATTTAAGATTTTAACTTTTTGGATTCTGTTACAGACATTCTTAATGTAAATCCAACTACATCTACTAATTCTTCAGGTTTTTTTTCTGTTGTTATTGTCAACAATGGAATTATTGCTTTCATTTTCTCAAACATAATATCTGTTCTATTATTGATTTTAACACAACATAAAAAATTATTCTTTTTTATTTATTTATATTTCTCCAAAACATTTTCAAAATAATTCTTAGGCATTTTATCAATTAAATCATCAGATTGAATATTATGATAATCTCTTCCATGACAAGGAGCATCAGCAAGTAAAAATGTACATAGTAAACTGTCTTAATGATGAGAAAAATTAAGTTTTAAAGCTTATTCAAATGCAGAGACTACATCCTCTGCTTCATCTCCACCTCCTTTCACTTCTATTTTTTATATAAAATTCTGAATTTCATTAATTTTTTTTGTAAAACTAAAATAAACTAACTTATCATCCCCATCACATATATCTCTATAACCTACAAAAGCAACTCTAACTTGATATCCATTAATTGAATTTAAAAATGAATCTATAATTTTAGCTATAGTTTTTTGCATAATCTCTTTCCAAGGTTTCATAGACCCAGTTAAATCCATAATAAATACAACATCAATAATATTTTATTCTTAAAACCATTTTTTATAATGATTAAACTCTGATTCTTGGCACAATAATACTATTTCATTGAAACTTGGAATATCTTGAGTTAATTTTTTTCTTTCTTTTGCAATAACAATACATGATTTTACAGCATTCGTTTAGTTGATTCGATTGTTAATCTTTTCCCAATCAGTATGATTTTTTAAGCATTTTTTATTTGGACATATTCCCTTCAAATATCTTACACAATAATCTTTTAACCAAACAGGATGTTTTCCACAATTACATTTTTCTTTTTCACACTAATCTTCTGGAGTAGTATCCTTAATTATTGAGCAAGATTTAGCTTCTTCTTTAAAGAAATCTGCCTCCCAACGCACATGATTAAAATCACATTTAGCTTTTCTACAAACTTTGAGAATATAATCAAAACACACTTTTTGAGCCCATTCTCTATGTAAATACTTACAATCTTCAGATTTACAACTTTTAGGACATAGATTATGAGGATATATACCGTTTATTGGTTTTTTAGACACTTAATCATTAAACTTTTCTGAGTTAAAGTGCCATAAGTTACAATTCTTGTTCTTGCATTTCGATTATGAAAAATCATCTCCTCCATCATTATAATATTATTATTCATCTCTTAAATAATCAATGCAAACTCCCACAAATATTCTAGAATGATCTAATTAGCAAGAGTTATCTTTGCAGAATATAGATGAAAGACAGATATCTTTGAATATATATTCTTTTTATTCATTTTGATCCATAATATTTAATAGAAAATCAATTTATTAATTTAATTAAAAAGGGTGTCTTTCAAAGAATTATAGTTATTTAATATTTAATCAGAGATATTATTCAAGATGATAATTTTTTTGATTCCTTAAAGAACATTAATCTTTTTTTATGAGTAATTCAGATATAATATACAAGACATTTAATTTGTGATGATGTTATTTCTAATTTAAATTTTAACTAAATAATATATTGATGAAAAAATCAACCAAAATAAGATTAAAGGGTAAAAATGAACAAATTTTATTGAAAAACAGAAGAATGGATACATAACTAACAATTCTAATGTTAATTTTTGATTTAAAATATTAAATGCAATATGAAATCATTATAACATTTAAGCTTTAAATAATACTTTTTAGAATGGGTTTTGTTATTTTATAATTTAGGTCGCAATGAATGATGTGGAAGTTTTAATAATATTTATATATTATTATTAACTTATTGTAAAGTAAATTTTGCTTTTAATCTTATTGTATTAGTTTTATTAATATTACATTAGATCTAAATAGAAGAACACCACACTTCTGGACAAAATACTTGTAACTTTAATTATTCATAACCTAAACATTTCCAATAATATATAATTTATATAAATTGAATGCCATTTTGGATGGTAATTTCCTCTTCAATATTTTGATTTTAAAAATAGTTTATTTCAGAAATTTCTATATGAGTTTCTATTTAATGTTTAGTTTCAAAAAATTTACTTTATAATAAGCCACCAAATACTGCCAAATCAAAATAAGCATCATTAATACAAAAATAATTGTATTAGAGTGATTAAATTATAGATGTAAACCCTAAAATATTAATAATTCATTACAAGGGTAAAATCCTACAGTTACTCCAGGGGAATATGTAACACTTCCAGATAACCTAAGGTTTTAAGCAGTGCCATCATGTTTTAATCCAAGAAGCTAAGGATAACAATTTTATGTGTCCCACCCTGATGGAAAACTGACAATTTAACTTGAACCATATAGTGAAATGTCCGTAATAGTTGGACCAATTAAAATAAAATCAGATGAACTTAATAATATTTAATATCCAAATTGTTTAAGGTTCTCATTGTAAAAACTTATAGTCACACTTTCAGATGTTAATGATAATCCCTAAATAATATAATTACATACTGTTAAATTATTAAATTAAGGACCTACAGCATAATAACTAACAAAATTAGACAGAGCCACATTTATCTTACAATTTTTATTATAAGAATGGGTATATTAAGAGTTTGGATTAGTGATATTCAAGTTGTTTATAACTTAGACACTTTCATCATTAAATGCAAACCAATTGAAATGAAATCCATAATATTATTCTGTGCTCTCACAAACAACCTTTACTGTAAAACCTTAAAAAAAATAATGAGGAAATATTACCCATTGTGCTAATACTAGTTATATCTAATGAATATCCTTAAGGAAATGTGTACTCAAAATCCAATAACATGATATTTAGGTACACATCTGGTACTTAGGAAAATTATTTTGCAAATGGTATAAATAGTTCTTCTTGCCTAAATTTTGTAGTAGTATTGAATAAGATTAAGTTAGGATTACTAGCATAGTTGAAGTGGCTGACCTCTCCTTACTCAAATAGATGATCAGCATAAACAGAAATTATAGAAAAAATGATATGAAATATAAACATATTAATTTATTTGAAAATTAATTGGGTAAAATATAAACTAATTATTTTCAACTAAGAGTAACTTATAAAACACAATTTGCTAAGAATTTAAAGATTTAATAGAAACAAATCTATAATTTAAAATTAATAAATATATATTATTTTGAATTTATAATAATAAAATATTTTTAATGACATTTTCCACTTAAGATACACATTGCTTCTATTTTACCAAAATTTTCTTAGTTATTTAAATATCCTCATATAATAAATATCAATACTCTTTTTGGCCTATTAGAAAAATAAATGATTATGCTCTCATTTATTAAATTTAGATAGAATATTATTTTCGTTTTTAAAATTATTTATATAAATAAATATTTGATTAATGAATAATCGATATCTATAAATACTAAGTTTTGTTATCCTTCTCGGAAGCAAATGCTTATGATCCTGATTAATAGGTCAATAGAATTACTACTATTATGACTATAAAGATTTCATATTCTTTAGAAAATCAGATTATTATTATAAAATAATACATCAATCATTACATTATCAATTTTGAATATAATGATTTTATTATATAAAGAGTTAAAAATATCTTATATACATAAAGTCTATTTTTTTCAATTTTAAATTATTTGAGATAACTTAGTCAAAAATTAAAATGCTTCTTTATATTATTATTATTTTTTTGTAAAGATAATGTTTTTGATTTTAAGTCTAGAATTTTATTTAATTTATTCTGAAATTTAGTTATTATTCTTGTGATTCTTCTTCATTTTCAATTTAATCAAATTAATGTTGTTAATTAGCAAAATTAACTTTCCCAAATACATAAGATTATATATTCAATTATATCAAATTTGAATTCTGTTGATTTAACATCTCACCATCCAAACTTATAATCAAAATCCTTTTTTGCCTCTAATTTATTTACTATTTTTAATATTAAAATATTTATCAATATATTTAAGAAAATTACCTCTTGTCGTAGCTTTAGTAATTATTATTTAGTTCAAGACCTTTATAATTCAACAAAAATCATAATCTAATTTCTTACTTTTTAATTCTAAAAGTCTTAATTGCAATCAAATTAAATTAATACTAAGTTGCGATATGTTTTTGGCATGAAACTTAATTATATCAAAAGTAGAATCTTAAGATCCGATGGATGTATTGAAAATTTATTATAGAGATATTTATTGCTACCAATTTATATAAATTTTGTACTAAAATTGAATTAATATTATCATTTTTTCATTATTTAATTAAAATATTAAATAAATTTTACTATCTTGTCAATTCATTTTTTAAATATAAAAATATACATTAATAGAAAATTGATTTCATTAAAAATCCAAATTTAATATTCTATTACTTTTTAATTATTAAGTTATAATAAATAATAAATTCAATTATTTTAATAGAAATTATCATGATAGAAATTAAAAATAATAGAGAGGACACATAAAAGAAGTTATCTGAATAAATTTATCATGTTAATTAACTTATAGAAAAATCAAATATAGAAGTCTTATTCTATGTTTTGATGGAAACTAAACTTTAAGAAGAATATAGATAATTACAAAAATTAAAAGAATAACAATGTTAATTAAGAGATTTAATATAGACTGATTTTACATAATTTAAATAGATATCTTCTATTAGAGATCTATTTGTTAAGCCTTTTAACAAAAATTAAATTAATTTTCTTGAAAATGTATGTTGGTGTTCAGTTGATTATCTCAATTTCTTCATTTTAGCCAATAATTCTAGTTAAAATAAGATTAATTTTTGTTTGGATGATTTTGATCCATCGCATAATAAAAATTGGAAATAACATTAGGAGAAATAACAACGAGGTCCTCCAACATATAAATATGATTATTATTATCCAAGATAATGTCAGGGGTTTGGATTGAAGATTGACAAATTTGGATAGGATAAAAATTGGATTAAAAAAGATGGGAATTAAAATGAATGGAGAATATTATATCATGGTACTAAACATCATTTTGTAACATCTATTGTTTAAACTGGTTTAAAGCCAGGACCTGGTTAGGGCTATTAAAATGATGTTGGAATCGGAGTTTATTTTTCAGATAGAATTTCAGTCACTCAGGGTTACTCAACTGAAGTACCTATTGGAACTCGAAAGTTTAGAGTAGCCATAATGTCAAGATGCAAACCTTAGTCTGTTAAATAAAGCTAATAGATGTAATCAAGCAATATTTTTGTTGTAAACAACATCCAAGATATTAGACCTTATAGAATTTTATTATATGAATAAGCTTGAATTTTATTTTTAATTTAAATTTCATTATTCTATTAGAACTTATTATGTTATAAGGAAATTTATATAATTTGAAATCAATTTAAAGACTATTATTCTACTGCAATAAAACTGGAATCCAAAAGGCAAAACGAATGATTAAATAAGATGAAATCAAAAAATGTAAAAAAACAGAGTAATATTGAATATATATCCATGGTGTTTTCGTTAAAGAATCTTTTTTCTAATTTTGCTATAATAATAAGAATTAATCTCATTATTTTATGATAGATAAATAAATTGTTGTAAAATAATACATATTATAAAACATTTATGATTCATAATTCTGATACACAGTTAGCCTTCAAATATATCGTAATGATTAATATATAAAAATTGTATCATAATTGACTGCATAATTCTTAACAAGGAGTTCATCTCATTCAACAGATATTAGATTAATTTTAAAATAATCACTTGCAAAATTTAATAATGCCATCAATTATAAAATAATTTTGTTTTTGGATAATCTTTTTATTCACAAAGTTCATCTACAACATTTTATTGATCAAAATAAGAAGGAAATTGTTTAGAATACTGTTTTAAAATTAAATCATTATAAATGTTGTGAATTTTCAATTAAAAATAAGTTTTTAATTTTAATGGAATTTGTAATTTAGGCATTAATACGTTAATCTTAAAATAAAGAATATACATTTTCAGATCCAGATTAATAAGTATGATCATCTATATTTATTTTCAATGATATTAAAATAAAGGTTATAATAGAAATTTTCACTAAAATCTAATAAGATTAATATAAATTCATATCAATTATAAGTTTCATATAGATTTTGAAGTTTTTAATATTTCGAATTTAACAATTATTTGTTATAAATATATAATAATATATTTGATATTAATATATAATAATATATTTGATATCATAAATTGATAAATTAAAATTAATATATAAAAATAATGAATAGCAATTTATTAATGCAAGGGTTTTATAATTAGGTTAAGTCATTGATGTAATCTAATCATGAAGAACCTAATTATGATGATAATTATAAGTGCTTTTGTGGTTAATAGATCAGATGTGATCCATTTGATGATTTATATAATCACATTTCCAATTGTAAGAAGTTTCTTAGTGAATCAATGTTTTATAAAGAATTTGAAAAGCTTCGTTTGAATATCTTTAAGCTACCTTAACTTTATACATTAAAGGCAGAATTTCTATATATCATTAATCAAATTGATGATATTATCAATAAAAGTAAGATATATAATTAAGTATAATATTAGAAGAAATTAGTTAAATCAATTCACCAAAGAGTTCTAATAGATAATTAAAATAGTCAATACAACCATAATCAAATTTTTAAAAATAAGTAATCTTATTTGATTGAAATTTCAGTCCTTCAATAATATTCACAAAAAGTACTTTCCAATTAAGAGTCGAGAATAAGAAATAAAACAGAAATGTTCATCTTGTGGAAAATTAGATAATAATGAAGATGAGATGGAAATGGTTTATAATTTTAAAATTTGTCAACATGCACATTGTTTAGGTTGCATTAGAAAATTAATAAATTAATAATATATTCTAAAATCAGGTTGTGTGTAATGTTCATATTGTTAAAAGTAATTGAGTTAATAAGAAATTGAAAAATATATAGGTTAAGAGAGATTGTAATATTTATAAAAAAAGTTAAAAACAGGTGAATCACCAGCATAATAAAAATAATAGTGTTCATTTTGTTATAGATATTTAAATAATAAAGATATTAAATCTGGTTAAAGACCAGTTTGTAATTAATAAGAATGCTAATCAAAAAATACTTAGGCATGTTAAAAAATACTTAGTTGCAAACATTTTTGTAATGGATATAAAGATGAGAAAAAATGTTTGGGTTGTCTAGGATGCACTAATTAAAAGTTATCTGAAGAATATTGTACAATTTGTTTTACAGAATCATTATATGAAGGTCCATGTATTTAAGCAGCTTGTGGACATGTAATATATTTTGATAATATTATATAAGATATTTCATTATTATTGTTTAAATAAGAAATTAGATAAAAAATGGACAAGTATGTATATTTCATTTGGATTTTGTTGTTGTTCAATATGTAAAAGATGGATGGTATTTATATATATATATATAAATATAATTTAGGAATTTCCTAATGATTCAATTTCATAATAGAAAATGAATGAATATTAAGAATTACAAATATTAGTTCGTAAATAGGCTTCTTTGAGAATGGGAAAAATGGGAGATAATTAAATTTTAAAAGTTGAAGATGCTTTAGAAATATTTGCATTTTATTAATGTGATAAATGCAAGAAACCATATTTTGGAGGAAAGAAAGATTGTTAATTAGAATTAGAGGCAGAATAAAATAGACAAAGTTAATCAGATTTAATATGTCCTTCATGTTGTGGATAATAGATTAATGGATGTAAGATTCATGGAACTGAATATTTAGAATATAAATGTAGATATTGTTGTAATATTGCAACATATTTTTGTTGGTAATTTATAATATGACATAAAAATAGGGGAACTACTCATTTTTGTTAAAATTGTCATACTAAATAGTCTGGAGGAAAATATTTAACTTAATTGAAAAAGGAGGAATTGCCATAATGTTAAGGAAAGGGTAAATGTCCAATAGGAGGAAATCATACACCAAATGGATAAGAATAATGTTTAGGATGTGGTATTATATATATATTAATAATTTATAAAGGACTTTGTAATAATTGATTAATAATATGAATAATTATATACTGCTATGTTACAATATATAATATTAATATAAGTATAAAAAGATATTTCAAAATTGTATTGGTTAATATCAGGGAATTTATTTCAGTGATTTGAGTTTTTGAATTTCCTGACATTTCTTTTCATAAGCTAATTATATTTAATGATTATGATCAAGAACTTTTTGTAAACATTTAGATAATTTCTATTCTTCTAAAGAATATTAGGATTTAGCAATTTCTAAGAAAGAAATTCTATCCATTAACATTTTGGCATGATTTTTAATTGGTTACATAATTTATTGTTATTTAGTTTCAATTTATAACAATTATTATTCTAAATCTGTAACCTATTATTAGAGATGTGTAATGTAACATTGATCTTTTTCATGTTAATATTTGTAATTTTCTATTTTTTTGAATTAATCATCTTCATTCTATTATTTGCAATCATTATCAAATCTTATACTATCAATTATGCCTCTAGTTGTTTCTTCATCTCTTGTAGTAGAGTTTACAAGTTTTTCATAAGGTTACTACTTTAAAAGAGTAGCAGATTTAACTCTTTTTTTAGTACTTAATGGAGGAGTTGTAGTTCTTGATTATTTGATATGCTATGATATTTTTAGAATATTTTAATAGCTTTGTTACATTGAACTCTTCATTAACTGCTTAAATGCAATTATAATTAATATAAATATATATATATATAAATGGATCAGGAAGAAGATTAAGAATATTTTTTCAATATGACTTTGTTGTATGTTTATGTCTTTAAACTTTTAGTAAAAAATGCTTTGTTTCAGCCTTTAAAGATCAATCATATGTCCATTAAATTTTGTCAAATATATAATTTAATGTACTTAAAGGATTTAAAATCAGATTAGTGTAAAACTTTTATTTTATTATTCTACTAAATAGTGCAAATGAACATATAGATGATGTAGATTTTGATAAAGTTATCTTACTTTTTGATGGATAGAAAATTGCTTCGAATTCAATGAGTCACATCTTAATAAATTCAGAGTATAATATTAATTATAAACTAATAGAAATGGTAATTATTTATCTCCTAAAACCTATTATAAAATGTTACAACCGTTTAGTTCTAATCTTAAGATGTTATCTCTTAATATTATGGATAATGCAGGTCTTTCTATAGTTGAATGGCTATAATACTTATCCTTGATAATTCAATCTTGTGTTTAATTAGAATAATTGTATATATAAATTCACAAATATTTTACAATTATTCTAAATAAAGGATACTTTTCAATCAAACTTAAGTAAATCTACCATTATATTAAGATTTGGAATAACTATTGATAGTACTAGTATTTAATAATTGGCATTTCTAAGTTCTAAATTACAATTTAATTAATTTAGATTGAAAATAGAAGATGATAATGTTATTAAAGATAGTCTTGATCATTTTGGTCCAATTCTTCTTAATTGTAATAATTTAAATTATTTTTCATTAACAATAGGGTAATTTATTTATTCTATTTAATATTAAGATAATCTTGTCAATTATATTCAACAAAATTTTTAGAAAATTTAAATAATCAACCTATAACATTTTTTAAATTGAAAATTGGTAATTCTAATGAAATTGGAAGTCAAGCATTATAAACAATTTTATTATTAGTATAAAATAAATTAAAACATCTAAAACTTTAAGTTGGGTAATTTATTTAAAATTTAATTATTTTAGAAGTTCAACTAAAATATTTAAATAACTTTAATTGCAATAAATTTAATGTAATAAATTAGAATAGTTGAATTTTAAAATTGGTAAGAATAATGATTTTCAAAATGGAGGAGCCAAATTCTTAGCATTATTATTAGATTCACCTTAATTATAAATTGTCAAAATAAGTATTGGAGATTCTAATTAAATGACAGATCTATAAGCTTTATATATATTTATATTATTGTAAAAATTAAGAACAGTTAATATATTGGAATTAGAATTTGAGTAATATAATTATAATAATTAAATAGACGAAATATATGTGTTAATAAGTATTGTTTAGAATAATTAGAGAAACTCATCAATAAAAGTAGTAATTTAAATAGTCTCTCTTTAAATTTTGCAAAACAATAATAAAATTTAGATTTTTCTAATTTATTTAATACACTTGGATAAAAGAGAAATCTAGTTAATTTAGATCTAAGCATTGGTGGATAACAAAGCTTACCTGATTTAACTTAATTAGGAATAAGATTAAGAGAATTAGAATATCTTAGTGTTTTCAAATTAAATTTGAAGGGGAATAATAATATAGAATATACAAAATTATGTTAATTTTTAGAATAAGTAAAATCAAATAAGACTCTTAATTTACTATCTTTAAAAACAGGATCTCAGAAATCTAGTGATTATAGATAAGAGGAAATGAGATCAAATGCAATTCTATTATAAAAGATTTGTCTCTTTGGAAAACCTATAATTGTTTATTTTAGTCATTTAAATGATCAAATAAGTTACTAATATAATTTTGATAGATTATAACTAATTGGAATTTAATAAGTAGTTTCAAGAGATATATTAATGCCTATTCCTTCAAATTAATTGGTAATATAAATAAGAGAAGTATTCAATATGGATAATTAATATTTGAGATAAATCTATTCCTTAATCAAATAATAGGAATATATTGATATTCAATCATATTAATTATATATCAAATATTAAAAAGGAGTTTCATTAATGAAAATTGGTTAATTAAATTATCTTATTTAATTTTTATTATTTACATAAAGATAAATAACTGAAATTCAAATGTATAATAAAAAATATAATAAATTATTAGTTTTGAAGAAAATTTTTTTTGGATAGGAATTAGTGATTTACTTCATGAATTGATTAAAAGATAAAAAACAGCAGAAATTCCAGAATTTAGATTTATTTCAAAATAAATTAGCATAAAATTCTAAAATGGTTCATTGTCAATAATAGCGTAATATTATAAATAATTAATTATAGAGTAGAACCTATGTAATTAGATTTATAAGGATTTACATAATTTTGTGAATTTTTATATTTGATTTCTTATTTTGAAGTGAGATTTTTAAAAATAGAATTTCCAATAAAAAATTTCAGTTTAGATTGGAATGAATTTAGTAGTGCATTAATAAATTTTGAATAATTACAACAATTAGATATTAAATTTAAGAATATGTCTCATAATGAGGGTAGTTGTAAAGATTATAAATTATTCCATAAAAATTTATGTCAAATATTTATAGAAAATAAATATCTCACAGCATATGATTAGTAAGAATTTTGAAAATATATTTAATTAGTTTTAGTGAAAAAGCAGTATTTCCTATTCCTTTGCAATATCATTTGGGTAATCAAATAAAAGAATTGGAGGAATAGATTCATTAATAAGAGGAATAAGTTCAAAGAATTTTAGATGGTCATCCTAATCCTGGAGATTAAAATGTTGTCTTTGATCAACTTCAATAGAGTTTATAAGCAAATAAGAAGGATTTATAGGAGAGAAACTAAGATATAAAGGTTGGAAAGGAATATGAAAGAATAAAATCAAAAGTTTTATTAAGAAGAAGAAGATTGACTTATTAATACTTTATGGCAACAAAGAAATATTCATAAAGGTTAAACAAATAATAAATGATATCTGATATTATTGACATGTTATGATGTTATGATCAATTTATATATAAATGTAAGAAATTTAAATTAATATTATTTTATGTAAAAACATCCCATCTTACCCATCAATACTCCCAGAGATGCCACTTATCCTAATCAATATTAACCTACTTTCAGGAAATAACAAGATGCTGTAACTCCAACATTAAATACAATGAGTAAGAAAACTGAAATTCCAAGAGCGCCATCAGCTATGAATAATAAATTATATGCAGAATAAACTATGATGAGAACTAAACAATATTAACTTGATTAATAGTAATTAAACTCAATTAAAGTAGTCATTAAAAATAAAGTTCATAGGGCAGTCTTTCTAATTGTAACAGCAATAAATCGAGGAGTTCTAAAAACTCTACAGGTTTTGAGTAAGTTCCAAACATATTTAGTGAAACAGCATAGTAGAATCAATCATCTAACATACGTATCTCCCACTTTCATACAAACACTGCTCCAGTTAATTTGTATGAATAGAAATTTAATGACGAAATGTTCCTTCTTAAAGATCAAGACACAGGTTTCAAATTCTACTTATTACTACAGGAACTGTATATGACATTAGATAAGTCGAGAAGATACAAGTTAATAAAGATTACATGGCCAAGTTAAAAAAAAGACATAAATCAGCATGGTAAGGTTGGTGGTAATAAAAAAGAGAAAATAATCACTCTCTCATCCTCAATGCAAAATAAAACAATATAAAAGAAGTTGAAAAATTATTGGAAATCCCTACAAAAGATTTAAAGCCAGAAATTAATATAAAGGATGATAATGGTATAACATATATAAATAATATTAATAGGATTTGCTTCAATTCATTATAGTTGTCTAAATTAAAATTATGACTTATCACTCTTACTTCTCAAAAATGAAGCTGATTGTGATTCTGTCAATTCCCAAGGTTAAACACCATTAATCATATGTGCTTAAAATGGATGTGATTCTATTGCTACTCTATTATTAACTATAGGATCTGATATCAATCATATAGATAATCATTAAAATACAGCATTACATTATGCATGTTTATTTTGTATCTAATTTTCTATTTATTCATTTTTAGAACATATAAGAATTGCAGAAATACTTTTGGCAAGACCTTCTTTGCAATTAAATTTAAAAAATTTAGATAATAAATCTCCTGTAGAATTAATATAAAATAACAATGCTCTTAAAAATCTTATTGAAAAACATTATAGGGTATTTTATTCTTTTTTAATTTATTTTTAGATGAAAAAGGAATCATTTAATTAGTGTCACAAAGTCTAAATCTATGATGATTCCAAAGAACAATAGAAAGTCAATTCTCCAACTAGTAAATAATAATATTATCTAACAAACTAATATTAATAAACATCAAAATGTTACTCACCTTATTAAACAGATAATTAATTTTCAACATCTAATCGATCAACCCTTAATCAAGTTGTAATTATTTATAAAATATTAGTCTTAATTAAATGAAAGTGAAATGATTGGTCCATCCAATATTAGAATTATATTGTAAATAGGTAAAGGATCATTTGGAGATGTTTATTTAGTTGAAAAAAGAAATTAGAGTAAAACTACATAAGGGTAAAAGTATGCCATGAAAGTTTTACCTAAAAGTAAATTTTTAGGACACAATTTAATAAGATATGCTATGGCTGAAAGGAATATCTTATCTTATTTAAATCATCCATATATTGTTAAATTAAGATATGCCTTTTAAACTAATACACATTTATGTTTATTAATGGATTTTTGTCCAGGTGGAGATTTATCTAAAATTATTTAAAATTAAAAAAGAATACCAGAATAAGCAGCTAAATTATATATTGCAGAAATTCTAACAGCTTTAGAACATCTTCACAAAAATGATATTATTTATAGAGATTTAAAACCAGAAAATATTGTTATTGATACTTAAGGTCATGCCATGTTGACAGATTTTGGATTATCAAAAGAAGGAGTTAGAGATAATTATGGAGCAAAAAGCTTTTGTGGATCCATGGCATATTTGGCTCCTGAAATGTTAAAACGAGTAGGACATGGAAGAGCTGTTGATTGGTATCATTTAGGTATTATTTTGAATTGATTTATATATAGGGATTTTACTTTATGAAATGATAAGTGGTAAACCTCCTTATTTCTCACCAAATAGAGATGAAATGTTGAATAATATTGAATAAAACAAGATTTCATTTCCAGATAATATTTCAAAAGAATGCAAATCAATAATATAATTGCTTTTAGAAAAGAATCCTATGACGAGATTAGGTGCATCATCAAGAGATGCAGATGAAATAAAAGATCATCCCTTTTTTAAGTAAATTAATTGGGATGATCTATTAAAAAAGTAATTATAATTTAACTATAAATATAGGAAATATAAACCTCCTTAACCAATTATTAATTAGGAGATTTTAAATTAAAAATTTGACATCCCATTCGATTTTATATTATCAGCTGATAAATCTAGTTCTATTAATTATATTAATGGATGGTCATTTATTAATAATGATTTCAGCTAATTTTGATTTCAATATAATTGTTAAATATATTTTTAATAATTCAAACTACATTATCATCTATATTTAGTAAATTGTCATCTTATTAAAATAAACTAAAAGTATGTGAATTTGGTTGGAATGGAATTCCTCTTGTTTCAAAATCCTTTTAATATTATTTCATCTTTTAATATAAATTGCCTATTAAATCCATTTTGTTTTGTAACTAGAACATCACTTTAGAGACATATTATGACATATCTTATGGAGATTAGACTTATTATAAATTTATCATTTCCTTTGATATAATCATACAATACATCTTTAGTGATTTCAACTATCTTGTCAATAGCTTATTTATGCTCATTTAAAATGTGTTACTAATATTAATAATCATTATTTGTAAATGATCTATTATTAAAGTACTTGGATCCTTCATAATTATTAATCTCTTGTAAGGGTCTTGTAGAACTCTATCTTGAAGATTGGGATTCTTAAGAATATCTTCCAGTGACACTAAAATAATTAGGATTATTAATGCATAATTCTTCTTCAACCATTGAATCTTAACGAATATCTAATGACAATTGATTTGATTGTTATTATTAAAATCCTTAGTCATAAGTATTTTCTTGAAATAAATTATTGTTATTTTAATTGAATTATTGTTATTATTATGGGAATAAGAGTGATTTATTCTATTAATATTGTTATTATTGAAATAATTAAGGTTATTATTGAGGAACTTCGGTCATTATGGAATTGCATGATGATTATTATTATAAAAATGATTATTAAGTATATTATTTAGAGTTGTTTGCCATAATATTAGAGGAACTACCACCATTTATAGTAGGAAATGAGCCTAAATTAAATCTATTAAGAATATTATTATTAGAACTTTATTATGAAGAATTTTTAGGTATTTAAGATAATTTAGGTGCATTTTATTACTATTATTGTGGTTATTAAGGTTATTAATGAATAAATTATTATTATTATTATGGTTATTATTAAAATAAATATTAATTAGTTGATTAATATTATTATTATTACTATTATTACTATTATATCATATATTATTATTATTACTATTATTATTATTATTAAAACATAAATTACTGTTATTGTTATTATTATAATTATTATTATTAAGGAAAAAAGGAATTGCTCATTGAATTACATGAGATATCTTCATCATCTTCATCATCTGGATTCTTATATGCTTTCCTTACAATATTAGCTATTTTTAAAATAAATAATAAAAATACTATTTTATCTAGCCAACATTAATTCCCTTTATATATAGTCTCCCTAATATTATTTATCTTATGGTTTCTTAAGTTCTTTAACTCTATCAGCATATCTCAATGTATTCAAAGTATGTTCACTACTTGATGAACTTGGAGAAATATTACCGATCATTACTGTTTTACAATTTCCTGTTAAACTATCTTTTAAAACCTAAAAAATATTTGAATTAAAATTACTAATGTAAGCTTAGATCCTCTAAATGGAGTATGATTTTTGTTTAGATCTAATGCTCTAATGCATTCTTTTAAAGCTAAAAGAGACTTATTTATTTCAGCACCATCTATTCTAGTTTATTTGTTAGAATCTTAAACATCAGCTCCTCTTTCACTTCCTGCCAAATCAATAAATGATAATTTTCCAAAAACATTTTTGCCTGCTCTCAAATTGATTTATAATATGGCATGAGATCTAGATGATTCATTATTGGCTCCATTTTAAGCTAAAAAAAATAAAAATTAAATTAACCTGTCACTCTTACAGTTTAACCCTATGTTATTATTTACATAAGGGATTAGACTGAATTAACCTTCTTTTCCATAAGATTGATTAAATTAACATTGCCTTTAGCATCTTCTCTTATTTAGATTTACCCTCTCTAATTTAAAAGATCAAATAATTTGCCACAATAGATTTCAAAAAATGATACTCCTACAATCAAATGTTGGAATTCTGGCTAATAATATTATTGTATTTAAATTACTTATTATAGCAGTTAAAATATGTCATTAGCAGCTAAAATGTACATCCCAGGTATTTATTTTTCTACATCTCCCAACATGGTGTGTGTTTTACCACTTCCTGTTTGACCATAAGCAAAACAAGTGACACGAGCCTTATTAAAGGCTGCCTCTATAATTGGTCGAACTGCATTCAAATAAACTTATTAATTTGAGGCATTCTGATCAAATGCCAAATCAAAGTTAAACATATGTTCTTCAACATATTTTGTAAGATCTACCTTTTATCTAAGTTTACAATTGTGTATTACTTCACTTCTTTAACAATCACACTTTAATCACTATGAACATCCACAATGTCTTCATCCTTTTTTGCAAGCTCCTTTTTTCCTAATGGTCTCTTTCTGATAACTACAACAATCTTGTCAGCCAAATCAGACATTAGATCAATTAACCGGTTTAAATTTAAATAAATTAACAATCAAATATTAGTATAATTAAATATGTATATCCCTCATTATTACTATTATTATAAAATCTATAACTTAGTGAGCAATTCCTTATTTATTTTCTTCTAATTCTCTAATTAAGAGTCCTTCTCTGTAATTATTTCTGCCATATTATTAGCAATATGTTATAAATATTTAATGTCTTTACTACTTCCTGTCATTGATTTTCCAGACTTACCTTTTGTATATCTGATATCCTATTCATATGCAATCTTCAAACTTTAAATATATAAAATTAAATAATTACCTTCTCAATGTGGCTTCTAAATGCATAATCTAATTTTTCAATCGATTCACTTCACCATCACTGTCTAAACTATTTTATTAATCTTATATTTACTTAGACATGCTTTGACTGATATCAATTGAATACTTCTCTGCATCATCTAATTGTATCATAGATTAAGCAACAGGTTTAATATCCTTTGAAATAGGTCTCTCAAATTATAATCTTGAATAATCTTTTTGAATTATTTATGGCTACTTAATTCCTTTCTCCATAGCCAAACTCTCATATTTCTTTTTCTCATGAATTAATTGATTCTAAAATCCTTCAATAACCTTCTCCAAATCTTCTATTTTCTATTAGGCTAAAATATGATCCTTGTTAGCAGCCTACAACATCAAATCTTTCTTTGCAATATCTTCCTTTAATTATTCAATTTATTTCTTGGCTTCATTCAAATCTTAAGATTGTTGTTATCTTTTCAATCTTTTTTATAATTATGAAATTTCTTCCTTCTAATTTGAACTGAATTCTGTTAGTTCCAATAACTAAGTTTTGTACATATTGATATCCTATTATAAAAATACTTTTTAATCATTTAAATTATGCATAATCTTTTTTTAATTTGTACATTCTTCTTCAAGTAAATAATAATTCTTAGTACAATTATTCAATTACTCTGTTAGTGTTTGAATCTATAATATATGAAAAATCTTACTTGTTTTTTTTATTTTTAGATTGTTTCATTATCCTTTTATTAATTAACTTTATATTGCTCAATGTCTTGCTTTAATTTAACATTTTCATTTATTTGAATATACAAATCCATATTATTTTTCTTCTCTTTTTTTTTAATAGGACTGGCTTTCTCCTCTTTATTACTTTCTGAGCTAATGATAACTGATTAAAATTTATGATCGACTCTTTATTTGGCTTATGATTATTCTTCATTAATAACTTAATTATTTTATTCATTTTATTTAATATTATTATTCTCAATTTATTATTTATTTTCTACATCTTTGGTTTATTATTCTTATTATTCATTCGATTATGATTAATTTTATTAAATATCTATTTTTGGTTATTAAAGGTCTAATTGTTATTATTACTGTTGCTATTATTATTACTACTACTACTATTATTATTACTACTACTATTATTATTATTATTATTACTATTACTATTATTATTACTATTATTACTACTATTATTACTATTATTATTATTCTTATTATGATTATTATTATGACTATTATTATTCTTATTACTCTTATTATTATTACTCTTATTATTACTCTTACTATTACTCTTCTTATTATTATTATTCTTAAATGATATCTTTTTATTATATTTAATCATTATTTTAAATAGTTTCTGAATCTTAAATTTTAGATTCATCATTTTATATTTCATCAGATTTAGTTCGAGTTATTATTGGTGTTGATTCAATTGACTTATTCTATTCTTATATCACTTGAGTATTTTATTTATCTTCAATATTTACTTATTATTCTATTATTTATTATTATTATTATTATTATTATTGTTCTATTTCTGATTTATGTTCATCTACAAAATTATCTTACTCTTTGGATTATGATTGTTCAATTAATTATGTTTCTTATTGTTATTCTGATTATACATCTTATTATTAATTTTATAGAATTTTAATTTCTTATTATTCTTCATCTTTTTTAATTATATTTGACTCAACTGATACATCATTTAATTGCTCTTATGCAATCTCTTTTTCTTCTTCTTTAATTCCCACTTTTTAATTTTCTTCCTATATAACTTATTATTAAATTTGCTCCTATTGTTCATCTTTGGTATTTTCATCTACTTTCTATTCTAATTCTTATTATTCAGGTTCATCTGATTCATCCTCATCCTCACTTTCCTCAATTTATTAAATTTCCTAATCCTTCCATACTCCTTTACCATAAAATCCTTTAATGACAGTCAATATTATATCTCTTTATGAATTATCTGCTGCTTTCATTTAAAAGTGATTATTTTAATCGACTCTTAAAATGAAACTCTCGCTTGTGCCTTGTTTAGATGAACATGATGGATACTAAGCTTACAAAGGGACTTAAATATGATGAATAGTTTGATCATTCTTTTTGAGTTCTAATTCCATATTTTTTAGTGTAATTTTGAGTATACAATTGATAGGCAATTCTGCTTCCTTTTTAATTAATATTTTAGTACAATTTCGAAATCTTTGCTTAATATTTATTCTAAAGTGACAAATACAGTCATTTTCTCATTGTCCAATAATTCATCAATTTCTTCTTGAATAGACTCATCTTTAAGTAATGGTCCTATTTCTAATGACTTAGGCATTCCTTCATATTGTCTACCCTCTTTAATTGGAACAACTTGGATCATAAACTTGGAACCAACATCTTCTATACTAGGTTGATATGAGTTTCCCGTTATTCCTAAAGTATTGAAATCATTGTTTGGTGAGATCTAAAACCATTTGATATCAGTCTCCAACTTCTCATTATCTTCATTTATTATAATACAATTACCAACAATAGAAATAGCTTCAATAATAATCTTATCACTATGTATCTTCCCTCCATTAACTTGAAGATTGAAAAAATTTTCATCAAAGATGATTTTTTTAGTTTCCTTTTTCTTTTGAGAACCATTAAAGAATGAAAAGAAATCATTTTTTTTTTCACTCATTTTTATTAATTTAATATTTTTATATGAATTGACATATCACTTCTGGTTTTTAATTAGATATAATTAACTACCCTATTAACAATACTTTAAAAGATTATTATATTAAAATTAAATATGGGAAATTTTTTAGAAAAACTTTCAGATTAATCATTTAAGAATCTATATCATCATAATGAATATTTCACTATCAAAGATTTCAATGAATAATATTTAAAAACATTAGAGTAAATTTTAGAATTATTATACTTTAAGCAAAACTTAAATAGATCAATTCTACTCAACATTTGACTTTCAAAATTATATTCTACATAAAAAAGCAGAAAATCAAGTCTTTGTAGATTTACTAAAAGTTATTAATGCTAATTGGATATTTTAAAGTCCAAAAATAATGTTGTTAATTAAAAAGTCATATTTCACATTCTATTTTTATGAAGTGTCATTCTAATCAAACTTAAACGAATATAAATTATGTCTTAATACTGATGATTAACGACAATGCATTCAAATATTAAATTAAAAATAATTAGCCTTATATGAAAACCAAAAAGAAAAAATGAAATTTTCAGAAGAAGAAGTTAAAAAATTATGAAAGCTAGTTTGTTGTTTATGAATAATTATTATTAAATTTTCATGTTATTTCCTTTTAATTTATTAAAAGACCATTATTGAATTATCAAACATCTAAGATGAGTTTATATCACACTGAATTATTTAAAATAAATATATAGAAAAATCAATATTAATATCACAACCATTTAAAAGAATCTTTCCAGTTACTTTATTAGTTTTCTTAGCTTCTTTTTAATTTATTTATAGGATAATCCTCAATAATGGTTTTACTGAGACATGATTGAATTATTGTGAAAGACTAAGCAGAGATATATTAATTATTTTCTGTATTTTCATCATCTATCTCAGAATTTAAGTGATTTTTGCTCATTAGACTTAAGGGAGTGGAAAAGTAATTCTTAATATTATTCATAAAGTAAATTAATGTGAAAAAGATTTTTCATTTTTAATTTATTTATATAAAAATCAAATTTCAATCGGATTTTTATTTAAATATTTTCATAATTTACAAATCTTATTATAAATTCTCAATGTTTAATAAATATTTTATTAATTTTTTAATCAATCATAATTACAAAAAATTGGAATATTTATTTCTTTTTAAACTTGAATAAAAAGTAATTAGTATTTTCATTACTAACTTATACCACCATAAATATAAAAAAATTAATAGATTATTAAATTTTAAGTTAATAAAACTTTATTTTATACTTTGTATTGCAAACAAATATTCACTAATATTTTACATTTTTTGTATATAATGCTATTAATACTGACCGTTATTTTCATTCAATTTATTTAATTTCTTAATTGTTGCTCTGTTTAGTTTAAAAATAAATCTCACTAGTAAACAAATTCTATACCCTTAATATCCATCTAATATTAACTTCCATTCATGATTTTCTTTCTATTCAATTACAAATATTTCTCAAAAATATTCATTTCTTCTATCAAATATAAGTTCTTTTAAGATTCAACTACTTAAACTATAAACAGTGTACTCAAAGTGATCAATTAATTTTTGTTGCTATTACCATTTTAGATTATACTTGATCCATTTATATATAAAACCACCATTATTTCAAATATAATTACATCGTCCTTTTTATTTAAAATTAAGCAATTAATTTAATTTTTGCTAGTTTCTTAATGATTGTTTCTTTTGATATAATTTGAACCATACATAGATAATATTTTTTTTAAACCGTTCTAGTAAGTTGATATAAATTAACTAGTTTTGCATGTAAATTAATACTAGTTATACCTTTGATATGGTTATTGATTAAGTATTTTTTTAATCTAAAGAACTTGAATAGCAATAATAACTTATTCATCTTATCCAATAATTTGAAATTTTGAATTATTATTAAATGCCAAGTATTTTTATTCAATCCTTAACTTTATAAACAATTGAGTTAGTGAGTGATTTAACTTTTTTTTAATTGGTTTATTAGTTAATTAATCATCCAAGTTCATATTAGATTATTCAATATAATAAATAAGAAAAAAATTATTTAATATATATGAAAATACCTATCATAAATATTTATTATAATAAATATCTGTTAATAGTAATTCATTTATAATATAATTAAAAAGTGTTACATCATTAATAATAGTTAAGATAATTTTTTTTTCAAATTGAATAAAATTTTTACTACTAAGACAATCTTTTTTATTTATTTGGACTGGATTTTTGTAAAATCATGTATAATTTATTTTTATTCAGATTTTATATTTTGAATTGATAAAAAAGATTTCCCAAAAAATTGAAGATACTCAAATTTAAATATATCTAATTTCTGTCTATATTGATCTATAAGACAATATTTTTATTTAGTATATTTAATTTCATATTTCAATTAGTAATATTCTCTATAATGTCTTTTGATCTTTAGAATCAGCCAGAATATAAAATAATTATTATTTAGCCTTTTATTAAATATATGTTAAACATTCTTATTTGGAGTTAATTTGCTATCAATACTCAAGTTAATTATGTTTCATAATTCATGTTACAAAATTATAAATCGAGTTTTTATTCAAATATTTTTATTTTATATCCAATAAATTAAATAATTATTATTTATTTCATCCCATAATATTACTGTTAGAAATAATCTTAAACTTGTCAATACTTTATTCTTCCATCTTATATGATTAAAATAAAAAAAGTCTTTTCTTCAGTAAATAGACAAAAAGGATGTATCGTTAAATTAATAATAATTATCTTATCTATTAAAGGCAAAATAATCTTTTTATAATAAATAAGGATGACAATATTTTGAGAAAATTATTTTGAAATACTTTTTCATATAAAAATATGAAATTAATATTATTTGGATTTAGCAATAATAAGTTAGATTAATCTAAAGGATTCTGATACATAATTAAGAATTAGAGCAGAGAACTTTATGAATCACTTATATTACTTCTAAGTTGTATCATATTAATTTTGAATTGTAATACAATTACCAGTACTTTCAGTTTAATCTTTATATGTTTATTAAATAGAACAACTTTATTTTTTGATAGTTCTAAAAATAAAAGATGATCTAATTCTATTTGTACAAATATCATAGAATAATCTCTGAGTAATATGAAATATTCAAACATTATTAGAATTATACTATGTTATTAGACTTAAATCAACAAGATATCATACACTCAATTTGTTAGAAGTTTAGAATGAATGAAAGATTATTAAAAAATATAGAAATCTTTCTACAATTATATTAAAATTGTTATGATTTTTATAGATGTATGTAAACAATAATATTTATAATTATATACAATATGGGGTGTCTTTCTTCATCTTAAAAGGAAGAAGATGTTAGTGTTGCATTGTAGGGTTAAAAGAAGTTAAAGATTGTTATTATAGGATTAGAAGGAAGTGGAAAGACGGCAATTTTATAATATTTGCGAAATGGGAAATTTACAGAGACTCAACCTACAATAGGTTTGAATGTTGAAACAATTTAATATAAATCGAGATTCTATTTGATTTTTGATGTTGGAGGGAAAGTGCGTACTTTATGGTCTCATTATTATGAGAATTTAGATGGATTAGTTTTTGTTGTTGATAGTACAAATCAAGAGAAATAATAAGAAATTTTGTAAGAATTGAAAAAGTTAAGCGATGATGTAAAAACAAAGGTAATTAACAAACTAATCTAGATAGTGTTATTAATTTATTTGAATAAGTCTGATTTACCAAATTCTTAGTTCATGGAATTAGGAGTAGATATTTAATAATCAAATTCAGATGTGATTATGCAAAGATGCAGTGCAAAATCAGGTGAAGGAATATGGGAAGGTATTGATAAGATGAATAGATTGTTAGATCATAAATTCTAATCTTGATAATTAATAAATAATTAATGTTAACGAACAATTAATATACCTAACTTCCAGTTCAATCTGTTCTATATCAATAATAGCCTTAAACTAATTAGCGACTTCCTATTTAGCAATTTTAATCACCTGTCTAAATGAAATTAATATCCCCCTAACCTACAATGGTATATTAGCAATAAGCAGCTTAGAGTCAATTATATACATAATCAAATCAACATGTTAAAACAATCTAATAACATCATACGTAATTAATAAATTAATTCAAATAGGCATCATACTCATGAATATAAAATTCCTTAATATTAGTAACCCATAGTTTCTGCTCCATAATAACCTATTATTGCTGCTCCTTCTCCTCCTTAATAACCTGAAATTAATGAGATGTATCATGTTGAAAGAGAATTGTAAGTTCTCTCTGTAGAGGATGTAGAAGAACCTTGGAAAAAGAAATGTGTTGAATTAGAAATTAAAATATTTGATTTGTAAACTGAATTAGCCAGATTTAAGAATTAAGGATAAGAATTAAAGGTTACATCAAATGAAGAATTTCAAGTAAGAGAATTGGAAGCAAAAATTAAAATGATGAAGGATATTGAGGATGCTTTGAGAAAAGAAATAAATAATCAATAAAGTGAAATTGATTCTTGGAGATAAAGATATTCCAAATTATAATTAGAGTTTTAATAATTATTATAAGGAGGAGAAGAAGTTAGATAATTAAGGGATGCTTTAGCTGAAAAAGAAAGACAAATCTTGAAATTAGAAAATGCATTAAATTCTTAAAATGTAGAAATGCAAAATTACATGAGATTAGTTTAGTAATAAATATATAATATAATAAATTAGAAATAAAGATCAAGAAATTGCAGAATATAAATAAATGATTAGACAACTAGAATAAGAAATGAGTGAATATTAATAAACTACTGAAAAATTGAAATATTATTCTAATGAAGCAGATATTTGGAAAGAGAGATTTATGAAAGCCAATCAAGACTTTCACACTGCCCAAGAATAATGGATGATGGCCTAAGCTGAATTAGATTCTTTGAAAAAATAAAAAACTATGACTACTACTGAAAAAACTACTACAATTTAATAAACTAATACAAGATCTAGTAAGGCTGGTGCCAGATAATATTGAAAATTATTATATTATCATTGATTTTTGAATCATCCACATATTCTTTATTCTTATTAATTCTCTTTCAAAAATCTAGGATAAAATTTCACCATATAGTTTTCTTAGCAATCTTTTTTTCACAATAAAATGCCTATATTCTGTTTTATTCAATAACTTTATGGCTATTCAACTTAAACTTATAAATATAAAAATTAATCAACTATATTTTAATAATAAACAAACTATATTTTAATCAGATATAAAAAACATTCTTTCATTAGTCTCCTCACAAACACTAAACTAAATCATGGTATAAAGAAATAATGGATACATCTTTCTGTGTTTAAGGTTATCCCATAATTTAATTTATTGTTAAATATTTAATCATTTTTTTATTTTAATTAACTTTAAGACAGATAATTATTATGTATAAAAAGCTAATTAAAATGAGACTCACTCATAAATGGTTATTGTAAATATCTAAAGTAAAAAAGAGGTAAGATTTAATATTTTGACAGTTCTATCATCATGTTTGAATCGTATAAATAATTAAATTAAAGTTCTACTGTTCCAATTATATTTCCACAAAGGAGAAGTCTGAAGGCAATTTTTTTTGTCTTCTATTTTTCTATTGAGTTAGAATGTAATGCATACATATGAGCTTTGAAAAATTTATAGATTTCTCCTAAAAAATAAGCTATAATTCTGAAATTTCAGCACTTGAAGTTACCTAAAAGCTAAATACTCAGCATCTTTGTTACTACTCAATTTATCAAAAAAAAGTCTTTATATAGAGACAAAATTTTCATTTAAATACCAATTTCTAAAAGTTTTCACTATTTCCAAAACTTTTTTCATTACTAAAGTAAATATTTTTTGAAAATTCCTTGATGAAAAAAATATTTTTTGCAATTTGTTTAATTTTTTTTGTAACATTAACTCTAGAAGTTATACAAAATATTATTTTATCATTTCAAGAAGTTTGAGTAAAACTCAACCACAATCCTAATTTTATTTTATTAGGTTTTATTTTGAATCATTTAACAGTTAAGAAATTTTTAAAGTAAGGAGAGGATTTTTTATTGAATTTGGCAAATGCAGAGGATTTAGATTATTAATATTCTTTCATAATTTTTCTCTCAATTCTAAAAATAATTTGTATCCCCTTGAATTGAGAGTAAAGCCAAATATTATTAATAAAATGAGCCTTTAGAATTCTACTACTAAGATCAAATGCATTTAGAAATAATCCTCTCTTTCACATCTTATAAATATCTATATATTTTATAATATAATTATTATCTGACCTACCTTTCTTATCAACAGATTTGAATGTATATAATAATTCCTTTCTTATTTCTGAGATGCTTCAGACGGAATTTCTAAATTTATATTTTTTAATTACAATTGGACAGCATGCTGTTATAAAAAGCTAATTTTTATAAATTGCTCTTTTAACTTAAAATAAAGAAATAATGATTTACTCGAAAAAAATTTTAGTAATCTCTTAAGTCTTATAAGAGAAAACAATTATTTTAAGATGTTATAAATAATAATATAATTTCAAAATTATGTTTTAGGTGAGTTTACTCCTATTTGGATTTGCAAAATTCTTAATAATTTCTTAGTCTTAATTAGAATTCTATTCCAATTTATGTAAATATCCCTAATTAGATAACCCTTCAGCATCCAAATTATGCACAATCTTTAATATAAGTTTAGTTAAAGCAGCATATATGCTAATGGTGTAACCTTTTTGGCAAGAGAAGCAACTGTCTGATTTCTATGCCAAGATAAAATCATAAATTTTCATCTTTGTCTTTGTCTTTGAGTGTTAATAAATCTTGAATATAAAATTGTAACCTGTATATTTCTTCTCAACATAGAATAAAGAAGTCAAATTTAGGATTAGTTTCCCAATGAAAACTCATTAGTTATCTTTTAGAACCGAAATTTTTTTGGGTTTAGCTTTGCAATCTGAGGTTTAGGGTAAGCCAAAAATCTTATAATCTCATACTAATCACCATAATCACTCATCTTTAGAGATATAACTCTTCGGAATAAATTAGTAAATCCAGTTATATAAATTTAATGTAGATTAATATATTTGTATATAAATACAATAATTTTGAATTTCATTAAATTATAATAAGATGATACAATGACATTTTATTGATTTAAGTTATCTAATTATTTTGATTTTTGCTTAACTCCCTTTCAAATTACTACTTTTGCAACATTAAGTTCTTGATGGAGAAATTTTTTATGTATATCTATCATTTTTATTAGTTTAAATTTCAGATTTGTTACATTATTCAACGCTTCAATTATTCACTTGAATGGCAGGTTTCAGATTGGAATCACCCTCGAAGAGATTAAACAACTTTCTTGACTCTAATTCTGCTTGACCCTTCCTGATTCCAAATTCAAACAAAACATTCAAAATAAATTAATTAAAAAAAAATTAAATTAATGATTTTAATGTTTTTTTTATATAATTTGTTTTTTTCAAGAACTAGCATCGTCTGAAAATAATTGGAGATTTAATCGTATATTTGTACCAATGCAAGTATCATCTTTGTATTAACTCAATAAAATATAACTTTAGATTAAAATTTCTAAAAAATTAATTTATATTAAAAGACTTAAATGTTAAAATAACTTCATGTTTTCTTAGAATGAATAGAATGAGTAAATTAAATGAATCTATTAATCTTAGAAACTAAATCTATAAATTATGGAATATAATGGGAGCTTTTCTCAATTATTGAAATGTTCATAAAATGAACTTTTAAATTTTTATGAATTAAGGATAACTTTTAAATGATATTTTGAGCTTTTTCAACATCAAGAGGATATTCTAAGCTTTATCAGTTAATGAAAGAATATATAATATATTAATATTGTAAAAAAAGGATTTATATTAAAATTTGAGAAGTACTATATTTTGCAAAGATTTTCATAGAAAGAGGGTGAGGAGTACAAAATTTAGAATCGTAAAAGGAAGAATAATAACTTTAGTAAAAAGAAAATTGTACAAAAATATTATTTAAATTTTATTTGTAAAAAAAAAACTTGTTTGAATGAAGGAAGTTTTTATAGCATTTAGTTTACATATAAAATTTAAGTGATTGATAAACCTAAAACAAAAATTGTTTTTTGATTATCTACTAAAATACAGAAATTTTTTAAATAAAATAATATTTGATTCAAAACTGTTTGGTCCAGGACATTTAGACTAAGTTTCAAAAACTAAGCCATGTATTTATCGCCATTGTGCCTGATTTCTACTTGTAATGGATAATAAAGACGAGATGGCTTTTCTAGAACCTTCTCTTTATGGAATTTTAATTACATTGTAATAAACTTAGTACGTCATCAATAATGAGTACCAGGTTTCACTAATGAAGTCAGAGAATTTGAATTAAAAAATAATATATTATTTGACCTGAGATTATGCTAAACAAATTATATATTGATTTGAGCATTCTTAAATTTGAATAATTTTAGTGCCTTTAAAAATTTTATTAAATCAAGAAAAATTAACATTTATTAATTAAATCCTTGCTTCATATCTTCAAATTTCTTTTTAAAAATCATTAAAATGAATATTAAAAAGTCATCTATGATTTTGTTAATCCTTCTTTGTTTGACACCATAATAAACAATGGCTTAATCATGTGAAGATTTTTTATGGCCATCTGATTGTGATGCAACATCAGATTGTGGTTGGTGGCCTGGAAATTCAAGTTGCTATAAATGTTCCATTTAGAATACTGAAGTGAAATGTTCAGATATGTGTGGTTGGTATAATTTAGCTTGTACAAATTGTCCCAGTGTACCAAATGAATCATGCATTCAATCAGGATGTGGTCTTTCCACGAGTTTATAGTGTGTAAATTGTGGTGGAATAAACAGCTCCTCTTGTAATAACTATATTGGATGTGTTGATAATTGCTATCCAATTCGATATAGGACATAATCAAGATGTGTTTAACCCTATGAATGGGTTGATTCAAAATGTACAATTTAGATGTGTACCTCTTCAAAAAAATCAAATTGCATATGTGGAACATCTACCATAGTTGCTTGTAGTTCAACCTAGGTTTGTGTTGATATATCAGCATCAGCTGGAGTATGTGAATAAAAATGTACTTCAAATTTAAATTCCAATTCATGTCGATGCGGAGGAGATTCAGTAGAATGCATCTCCACTACTTATTGTGTAGATATTGCAGCTACATCAGGATAATGTAAATAAGCTTGTTCTGTATCATTAACTTCTGATTGTATATGTGGATCTTAAAGTAAATCTTATTGTGATTCAACTAAATAATGTTAAAGTGATGTATGTGTGAGCCCATGTGCATCTGCCTTTGAAGCAAGTTGTTTATGTGGGAGTTCAACCTAGTAAAGCTGTACTTCGACTACTTATTGTGTTGATCCAAGTGCTTCCTCTGGAGAATGTAAATAAGCTTGTTCTGTATCATTAACTTCTGATTGTATATGTGGATCTTAAAGTAAATCTTATTGTGATTCAACTAAATAATGTTAAAGTGATGTATGTGTGACTGCATTGGCAAATTGTGGATCTGCCTTTGATGCAAGTTGTTTATGTGGGAGTTCAACCTAATAAAGCTGTACTTCAACTACTTATTGTGTTGATCCAAGTGCTTCCTCTGGAGAATGTAAATAAGCTTGTTCTGTATCATTAACTTCTGATTGTATATGTGGATCTTAAAGTAAATCTTATTGTGATTCAACTAAATAATGTTAAAGTGATGTATGTGTGACTGCATTGGCAAATTGTTCATCAATTAATTAAAGTAATTGTGCTTGTGGAATCTCAATAAAATAATAATGTAGTTCCAATACTTATTGCAAAGATCCAAATGCAGCAAATGGATTTTGTCTTAATAAATGCTAAGGTTCCACAGTAAATGATTGCATCTGTGGATAAGCAACTATATTATATTGTAATTCTACTTAAAGATGTGAATATAATATGTCTATTTCAGGTAATTGTTTGAATATATGTACTACAAATTTTTAAAATAATTGTTCTTGTGGATAAAATCAATTTAGCAATTGTAATAATTCTAAATATTGTTTGAATGCTTCAGCTACTTCTGGAAAATGTTATGATAATTGTACTAATAGTATTAGATCATCTTGTATTTGTGGAACAGTTACAAAATAAGGTTGTTCTAATTAATAAACATGTGCAGATCCAAGTGCAAGTACTGGTTAATGTATAACAATACCAAATTGTATTAATAATTTTGATAATTCTTGTTAATGTGGAACAACTTAGATTTCTGTTTGTTCTGAATCTACTTATTGTACTAATGTAAGTGATTCAACTGGAGTTTGCTTAAAATATTGTAATCAAAATTAAAAATCTAATTGTATTTGTGGTTCAATTAATAAAATAGCCTGTTCTCAAACTTAAGTATGTTAGAATCCTAATGATTAAAATGGTAATTGTATAGAAAAGTGTCAAAATAATTTATAAACAAATTGTTTATGTGGTAATTCAGTAACTCCTTTTTGTAGTGTAAATGAACATTGCCTTGATGTTAAATAACTTACAGGTACTTGTATATAATAATGTAATGAATTCTAAAGTAATTGTGTTTGTGGAACATCATTATATTCATAATGCTCATCTATAACTTATTGTTCATCAAAATAAGAAGGAATTTGTTTAGAATACTGTTCTAGTTATTAATAATCAAATTGTATATGTGGAAATAAGGTGAAATAGGTTTGTTCAAATGGTGAAAGATGTGTTGATCCATATGCAGATAATGGAATTTGTAATTTAGGTATTTGTACATCATAATTTTAATCAAATTGTACATGTGGTTTCACTAATCAAGCACATTGCAAATAGAATTAATATTGTATAGGCTTTGTATCATTTAAAGGAAAATGTTTAGAAAAATGTCAATAATATTAAAATAATTGTATATGTGGAATTGATTCCATCGAAATTTGCTAATCATCTACATATTGTTTACTATAATCCAAAGGTGTTTGTATGTAATAATGTACTTCTGTAAATAATCAAAATTGTTTGATATTATCTGAAAACTAAGCTTGCCTTGATTAATTTAATACTGTCTATAATGATGTGACTGGAATATGTGTACCAACTTGCAAAGAAAATGGTGAAACAAATTGTTATTGTGGAAGTACAGAAAAAAGTGTAGATCAGAAATTAATTTGCTAATCTGGTTTTAAATGCTAAAATCTTGAAACATTATAAAGTGTTTGTGTTCAAAAATGTACAAGCAACAAGACATCAAATTGTTATTGTGGATAAGAAAAGTCTTAGTATTGTCATGAAAATTAGACATGTTCAGATCCAAATCAATAAGTAGGCTTATGCAAATAGTATTTAGAACTATTAAAAGTTGATTATTCCAGAATAATCAATCTAGGGCTATTTGCAATAATTTGCCTATTTAATATTACCTGAGATTATATGTATCCATTATAAAATATTAAATATATACCATTTATTTATTAATAGCATTTAAAAGAAGTCCCAAATTGAGATCAAAAATGTATATCAAAGACTGAAATCAAAATTGGAAAATCTGTTAAGATTATTCTCTCATTTTATAAAGTTGATTGTAAATCTGATTCTTACACCATAATAATGTTTTAAAAAAATTTATAATATATTAGTAGTAATGATTAAATAAAACATCAAAACTTATCAGATATTTAAAATCTTAAGATATCTAATTAATTCAATGATTAATTATCTTTATCAAATAAATTTATTGTAT
>CAJJDM010000076.1:279857-313039 GCA_905182975.1 Paramecium primaurelia | reverse complement strand
CTAAGATAATTAAACACCTGATTATTAATTATATAAAAATGAACTAGTTTTTTCCAGGTTGGAGTTGATTATTCAAAAGAAAGATGCAGATTGAAGAGAGAGCCAGTTTTATAAAGAAAGTAATTAAAGAAAAATAGAAAATGTAATCTGATAATGCTTAAAAAATTAATTTGATTTAAGTGCTCATATTTACATAAATAATACAATAAATTTATTTAATAAAGATAATTAATCATTGAATTAATTAGATATCTTAAGATTTTAAATCGCTGATAAGTTTTGATGAGTTTGATTAAATCACTACTACTAATATAATATATATTTTTTTAAAAACATTATTATGGTGTAATAATCAGATTTACAATCAACTTTATAAAATGAGAGAATATTATTAACAGATTTTCCAATTTTGATTTCAGTCTTTGATATACATTTTCGAACTCAATTTGAGACTTCTTTTAAATATTATTAATAAATAAATGTTTTATATTTAATATTTTATAATTGATTCATATAATCTCATGCTATATTGAATAGGCAGATTATTGCAAATAGCCTTAGATTAATAATTCTGGAATAATCAGCTGTTTAAACATTCAAAGACTATTTACATAAACCTACTTGTTAATTTTGATCTTAACATGTTTAATCTTCATTACAATATTGGGACTTTTCTTATCCGCAATAACAATTTGATGTCTTGTTGCTTGTACATTTTTAAACACAAACTCTTGATTGTGTTTCAAGATTTTAGCATTCAAAACCAGATTAGCAAATTAATTTCTGATCTACACTTTTTTCTGTACTTCCACAATAACAATTTGTTTCACCATTTTCTTTGCAAGTTGGTATGCATATTCCAGTCACATCATTATACACAGTATTAAATTAATCAAGGCAAGCTTAGTTTTCAGATAATATCAAACAATTTTGATTATTTACAGAAGTACATTATTACATACAAACACCTTTGGATTATAGTAAACAATATGTAGATGAAAAACATATGTCAATAGAATCTATTCCACATAAACAATTATTTTAATTTTATTGACATTTTTCAAAACATATACCATTAAGTGCTCCAGAATCTAAGCAATATTAATTCTATTTGCAATGTGCTTGATTAGTGGTACCACAAGTACAATTTGATTAAAATTATGATGTACAAATACCTAAATTACAAATTCCATTATCTGCATATGGATCAACACATTTTTCACCATTTGAACAAACCTATTTCACCTTATTTCCACATATACAATTTGATTATTAATAACTAGAACAGTATTCTAAACAAATTCCTTATTGTTTTGATGAACAATATGTTGTAGATGAACAATATGAATATAATGATGTTCCACAAACACAATTATTTTAGAATTAATTACATTATTATACACAAGTACCTGTAAGTTATTTAACATCTAGGCAATGTTCATTTACACTACAAAAAGGAGTTACTGAATTACCACATAAACAATTTGTTTATAAATTATTTTGACATTTTTCTATACAATTACCATTTTAATCATTAGGATTCTAACATACTTAAGTTTGAGAACAGGCTATTTTATTAATTGAACCACAAATACAATTAGATTTTTAATTTTGATTACAATATTATAAGCAAACTCCATTTGAATCACTTACATTAGTACAATAAGTAGATTCAGAACAAACAGAAATCTAAGTTGTTCCACATTAACAAGAATTATCAAAATTATTAATACAATTTGGTATTGTTATACAATTACCAGTACTTGCATTTGGATCTTCACATGTTTATTAATTAGAACAACCTTATTTTGTAATTGTTCCACAAATACAAGATGATTTAATATTATTTGTACAATTATCATAACATTATCCAGAAGTAGCTAAAGCATTCAAACAATATTTAGAATTATTACAATTGCTAAATTGATTTTATCCACAAGAGCAATTACTTTAAAAATTTGTAGTACATATATTCAAACAATTACCTGAACTTGCCATTTGATCTTCGCATCTCTGTGTTGAATTACAATATGATAGAGTTGTAGATCCACAGATACAATCATTTGATGTTGAACCTTAGCATTTATTAACACAAATTCCATTTGCTGCACTTGGATCTTTGCAATAAGTATTGGAACTACATTATTATTTTATTGAGGTTCCACAAGCACAATTGCTTTAATTGATTGATGAACAATTTATAATTGCTACACATGCATCACTCTAGCATTATTTAGTTGGATCACAATAAGATTTACTTGAAGTACCACAAATACAATCAGATGTTGTAGATCCAGAACAAGCTTATTTACATACTCCAGCTGAAGCACTTGGATCAACACAAAAAGTAGTTGAAGTACAGCTTTATTTTGTTGAGCTTCCACATGAACAACTTGCTTCAAAAGCAGATGAACAATTTGCCAATGGAGTCACACATGAATTACTCTAGCATTATTTCGTTGAATCACAATAAGATTTACTTGAAGTTCCACATATACAATCAGATGTTGTAGATCCAGAACAAGCTTATTTACATACTCCAGCGGAAGCACTTGGATCAACACAAAAAGTAGTTGAAGTACAGCTTTATTTTGTTGAGCTACCACATGAACAACTTGCTTCAAAAGCAGATGAACAAATGGTCGCTAGAGTCACACATGAATCACTTTAACATTATTTAGTTGAATCACAATAAGATTTACTTGAAGATCCACAAATACAATCTGATAATGTTGATCCAGAACAAGTTTATTTGCATTATCCTGATGTAGCTGCAATATCTACACAATAAGTCGTGGAGTTGCATTCTACTGAATCTCCTCCGCATCGACATGAATTGGAATTTAAATTTGTAGTACATTTTTATTCACATACTCCGGCTGAAGCTGATATATCAACACAAACCTAGGTTGAACTACATACAACTATGGTAGACGTTCCACATATGCAATTTGATTTTTTTGAAGAGGTACACATCTAAATTGTACATTTTGAATCAATCCATTCATAGGGTTAAACACATCTTGATTATGACCTAGATCGAATTGGATAGCAATCATCAAGACATCCAATATAGTTATTACAAGAGGAGCTATCTATTCCACCACAATTTACACACTATAAACTTGTGGAAAGACCACATCCTGATTGAATGCATGATGCAGTTGGTACACTGGGACAATATATACAAGCTAAATTATACCAACCACACATATCCATGCAATCTCCTTCTGATCCCCAATCTGAACATTTATAGCAACTTGAACCTCCAGGCCACCAACCACAACCTGATTCTGCATCACAATTTGTTTTATCACCATTACATTAAGCTATTGCTTATTATAGAGTCAAACAAACAAGAACTAATGAAATCATAGAGGACTTTTAAAAATTCATATTAATGTTTTCAAAAAAAAAATTTGAAGATATGAAGAAGGGATTTAATTAATAGATATTAATTTTTCTAGTACAAGTAAGGTTAGTCAAGGGATACACAAAGTTAAGAAGGTTTCAAACCAATAATATTAATTATTAGTGTTGTAATCAATTTAATCATTTTATATAATATTAAATATTTTGGTGAATTAATTTCATTAAATAAGTGGATTATCAATTAAAATTTTTGTTTTTGATACATTCATCGCATTTAAACCTAAATATTACCTAAACGCTATAAACTATCAAATCATTCATTTATTCAAATCAATTTTTTTTGTGCTCAAATATGATTGATTTAAAAAGTAAAATTAGATATTAAATAAATTTAATTTAAGTTTTCCAAATTTTTTTTTCCAACACTTTTTTACTCTTTTATTAAATTTCCTAAATTTTGTATTCCTCACCCTCTTTCTATGAGAATCTTTGTAAAATAGAGAATTTATCAAATCTTAATTTAAATTGTTCGATTAGAATATTCTTATATTATATATTCTTTCATTAATTGATTAAGTTCAGATTATCCTCTAGATGTTGAAAAAATTGAGAATATCATTTAAAAGTTAACCTTAAATCATAAAAATTCAAAAGTTCCTTTTAAGAACATTTAAATAATTGAGAAAAGCTCCCATTATATTCCATAATTTATAGATTTAGTTTCTAAGATTAATAGATTGATTTAATTTACTAATTCTATTCATTCTAAGTAAACATGAAATTATTTTAACATTTAAGTATATCAATATAATTAATGTTTCTCAATAGAAATTTTATTGTAAAGTTATGTATTATTGTGCTAATACAAAGATGATACTTGCATTTGTACAAAAATACGATTAAATCTCAAATTATTTACTAATCGTCCTAGTATTTAATATTATAACATAATTAATTAAAGAAGACATTAAAATCACTAATTTAATTTAAGAAAAAAATATATTCTGAATAATTTTTAGTATAATCATTTATTTTCATCAAATGAAATTGACTCGCCTAAACTATTGACTGAATTTCAGAATGAATTAGAAGTTCTATTAATATAGGTGATAAATAAAAATTCTTGAAATCTTAAAATCTTATGATAATTTAAAGAAACCCAAAATTATTGTAAATATAATAATATTAATAATCCAGATTAACATAATTGGATTAACTGATTTTATTCCAAAGATTTAAATCACTTAAGATGAGTGATTATGAGGATTAGTATGAAATTTTAAGATTGTATTTTTATCCTAAACACATGAAGCAAGGCTAAACAAAAAAATTCAATCTTGGAAGACAACAAATGCGTTCTCATTGGGAAGCTAATCCAAAATTTGACTTCTTTACTATGGGTTAAGAAAAAATATAGAAGTGACAATATGATATCCAGGATTAATTAGAATAAAATGTAAAAGTTGGAGAAGAAAATTTATTAGTGGTTAAAGCTGATTAAAGAGCTTTATCATTATTATTAAGATCAGAAATTTGTTCTGACATTTCATAATAGCCTTATTCACAAAAGTAAGAAGGTATATAAATTTTTAATGACAGTTAATACAAATATCTTTGCCTTTCTATCCTCCATAACCAATCCAATAGAAAAATGTGGCATAAACTAAATTTATACCTAATAATCTTTAAGAGGCATTCGAGATTTTTTAGCATTTATTGCTCCCTATTTAAAAAAAGTATTTCCTTAAAAAGAATTTTGATATGAATTAAATTTATTTGAACATATAAATAGATAATCAATTAAATTTTTTAGGATCAAGATTCAAGTGAAAAAAACTTATTTAATTTTTTCCTCCTTTGATTAATTTATAATTGAAAAATTTTATACTCAGACAATTAATACTATCTCCAGTGGGAAATATTGCTCTTTATAGTCCAACACATTATAATTAAGATTTAGCATTAAGTTAAGCCCAAATAATGCGGGAAATAATCAAAACTCATAAAAATATTTTGCAATGACTCCAAAAGTTTCTTTAATTGGTAATTGATACATACCAAACAGTTTAAAGGTCAATTATGAGTTCAACAGTGCCTCTATATTTTGATATTCTAATATTGATATTATTAATATAGGATTTCGAATTAAGTCAGCATCAATCCTTGAATTTATAATTATTTCTTGAATTGATTAAATAGTATAGTTGTGTAACCTATTGCTATTTAAAAAAAATAAATTTCAAAAGATCAAATTTATACAATTTTTTAGATAAAATCAGTTTGATCTAAAAAATTTGATTATAGATATATATTATAACAAGCAAAATTCATTGTATTTGATTTTTGTCTTTTTATATTTTTAGATTTAGATTAAGTTATACCCAATTTATATCGATGAAAGTGGGATTGGGAATGATTATCGATAAAAGGTATGGATCAAAATTGAATAAAATTGAATTCCAATTTTATTACAAATATCAAAAGGATAAATATAATTAGTGCTATTGGACAAGGATTTGGTTTTTTTTCAATATATAAAACAAATGTAAAAGCTCATATTACGAAAAACTTTAATTACTCATTTTAATTAATTTTATAATCAAATATTGGGTCGAGGAATGTATTTTTTGATTTTAGATAATGCATCTAAACATTAGGAACAATTTCTCAAATAGCATATAATCAATTAAATCAGTCATCTTTATATTCCTCCTTATTGCCCATAACTTAATCCTATTGAAAAAGTTTGAAGAGACTTGAAAAGACATCGTTTTTTTTTAGATTCCAGAATAATGATTGCTGTTAATAAAGAAATTCACAAAAAAATAAAGAATATAAATAATGAAGAAATATTGTTCGAAGGTGTTTGTAAAACTAATGGACTGGTTAAAAGGAATGATTTTATGAGGATTATTCATATAATGATAAATATATAATTTTTAATCAACCTATAAAGACTTCAATAAAAGAATTTCAATGTATTCTGATAAACTATCGGCATTATAATAAATAAAAAAATGATAAAATATAAAAACAAATCTATAAACTACAAAGATTAAATTCATGATAAACTATTTTTTAAAATGATCTTTCCAATTTTATATCTCCTAAATTTTTTCCTATATTGGTCTATCTTAATACCGGATATCTATTGATTGGTTGTGAAATTTAAAATCTCCTAATATTATAATCCTTTGAATTATTTTAATCATGCTTAGAAAATAGAACAAAAAACCTCTAAGTTAATCTTAAACACATTTAAAACCAGAATTTTGATTGAAGTAAAAGTTAAAAATGAAGAGATCAAAATATTCTATTCTTGCATTTATGTTTTAATAATAGAACAATTATTTAGTAGAAAGTTTAAGTATCATACTGCAGTTTGCACTAGAGTGAATCACTGTTAGTTTTACACCTGATCTTTGAGCCTTTTAATTAAGATATTAATAAATTTGATAGCTAGGACATGAAGAACAATAAATTTTCTTCTCCAACTTTTACATTTTATTCTAATTAATCCTGGATATCNTTGATCTAAAAAATTTGATTATAGATATATATTATAACAAGCAAAATTCATTGTATTTGATTTTTGTCTTTTTATATTTTTAGATTTAGATTAAGTTATACCCAATTTATATCGATGAAAGTGGGATTGGGAATGATTATCGATAAAAGGTATGGATCAAAATTGAATAAAATTGAATTCCAATTTTATTACAAATATCAAAAGGATAAATATAATTAGTGCTATTGGACAAGGATTTGGTTTTTTTTCAATATATAAAACAAATGTAAAAGCTCATATTACGAAAAACTTTAATTACTCATTTTAATTAATTTTATAATCAAATATTGGGTCGAGGAATGTATTTTTTGATTTTAGATAATGCATCTAAACATTAGGAACAATTTCTCAAATAGCATATAATCAATTAAATCAGTCATCTTTATATTCCTCCTTATTGCCCATAACTTAATCCTATTGAAAAAGTTTGAAGAGACTTGAAAAGACATCGTTTTTTTTTAGATTCCAGAATAATGATTGCTGTTAATAAAGAAATTCACAAAAAAATAAAGAATATAAATAATGAAGAAATATTGTTCGAAGGTGTTTGTAAAACTAATGGACTGGTTAAAAGGAATGATTTTATGAGGATTATTCATATAATGATAAATATATAATTTTTAATCAACCTATAAAGACTTCAATAAAAGAATTTCAATGTATTCTGATAAACTATCGGCATTATAATAAATAAAAAAATGATAAAATATAAAAACAAATCTATAAACTACAAAGATTAAATTCATGATAAACTATTTTTTAAAATGATCTTTCCAATTTTATATCTCCTAAATTTTTTCCTATATTGGTCTATCTTAATACCGGATATCTATTGATTGGTTGTGAAATTTAAAATCTCCTAATATTATAATCCTTTGAATTATTTTAATCATGCTTAGAAAATAGAACAAAAAACCTCTAAGTTAATCTTAAACACATTTAAAACCAGAATTTTGATTGAAGTAAAAGTTAAAAATGAAGAGATCAAAATATTCTATTCTTGCATTTATGTTTTAATAATAGAACAATTATTTAGTAGAAAGTTTAAGTATCATACTGCAGTTTGCACTAGAGTGAATCACTGTTAGTTTTACACCTGATCTTTGAGCCTTTTAATTAAGATATTAATAAATTTGATAGCTAGGACATGAAGAACAATAAATTTTCTTCTCCAACTTTTACATTTTATTCTAATTAATCCTGGATATCTTAATTTTGGGTTTCTTTAAATTACCATAAGATTTTAAGATTTCAAGAATTTTTATTTATCACTTATATTAATAGAACTTCTAATTCATTCTGAAATTCAGTCAATAGTTTAGGCGAGTCTATTTCATTTGATGAATTTAATTGTTTATACTAAAAATTATTCAGAATATATTTTTTTCTTAAATTAAATTAGTGATTTTAATGTCTTCTTTAATTAATTATGTTATAATATTAAATACTAGGACGATTAGTCAATAATTTGAGATTTAATCGTATTTTTGTACAAATGCAAGTATCATCTTTGTATTAGCACAATAATACATAACTTTACAATACAATTTCTATTGAGAAACATTAATTATATTGATATACTTAAATGTTAAAATAATTTCATGTTTACTTAGAATGAATAGAATTAGTAAATTAAATCAATCTATTTATTTAGAAACTAAATCTATAAATTATGGAATATAATGGGAGCTTTTCTCAATTATAGAAATGTTCTTAAAAGGAACTTTTGAATTTTTATGATTTAAGGATAACTTTTAAATGATATTCTCAATTTTTTCAACATCTAGAGGATAATCTGAACTTAATCAATTAATGAAAGAATATATAATATAAGAATATTTTAATCGAAGAATTTAAATTAAGATTTGATAAATTTTCTATTTTACAAAGATTCTCATAGAAAGAGGGTGAGGAATACAAAATTTAGGATCTTTAATGAAAGAGTAAAAAAGTATTGGAAAAAAAAATTTTGGAAAAACTTATATTAAATTTATTTAATATCTAATTTTACTTTTTAAATCAATCATATTTGAGCACAAAAAAAATTGATTTGAATAAATGAAGGATTTGATAGTTTATAGCGTTTAGGTAATATTTAAGATTCAAATGGCTGATAAATCTAAAAAAAAAATTTTAATTGATAATCCACAAAATTAATATATGAAATATTTAATATTATAAAAAGGATTAAATTGATTTTATACTAATAATAAATATTATTGATTTGAGCCTTCTTAACTTTGAGTAATTTTGATCTCTTGAATAACTTTACTAGATCCAGAAAAAATAATATCTATTAATAAAATCCCTTCTTCATATCTTCAAATTTTTTTTTTTAAAACATTAATATGAATTTTTAAAAGTCCTCTATGATTTCATTAGTTCTTTTTTGTTTGACCCTATAATAAGCTATGGCTTAATGTAGTTCAACTGATCCAACTATTTGCGATGCAGAATCAGGTTGTGGTTGGTGGCCTGGAGGTCCAAGTTGCTATAAATGTTCAGATTGGGGATCAGAAGGAGATTGTATGGATATGTGTGGTTGGTATAATTTAGCTTGTATATATTGTCCCAGTGTACCAACTGCATCATGCATTCAATCAGGATGTGGTCTTTCCACAAGTTTATAGTGTATAAATTGTGGTGGAATAGATAGCTCCTCTTGTAATAACTATATTGGATGTCTTGATGATTGCTATCCAATTCGATCTAGGTCATAATCAAGATGTGTTTAACCCTATGAATGGGTTGATTCAAAATGTACAATTTAGATGTGTACATCTTCAAAAAAATCAAATTGCATATGTGGAACGTCTACCATAGTTGTATGTAGTTCAACCTAGGTTTGTGTTGATATATCAGCTTCAGCCGGAGTATGTGAATAAAAATGTACTTCAAATTTAAATTCCAATTCATGTCGATGCGGAGGAGATTCAGTAGAATGCAACTCCACGACTTATTGTGTAGATATTGCAGCTACATCAGGATAATGCAAATAAACTTGTTCTGGATCAACATTATCAGATTGTATTTGTGGATCTTCAAGTAAATCTTATTGTGATTCAACTAAATAATGTTAAAGTGATTCATGTGTGACTCTAGCTGTAAATTGTGGATCTGCTTTTGAAGCAAGCTGTTCATGTGGAAGCTCAACAAAATAAAGCTGTACTTCAACTACTTTTTGTGTTGATCCAAGTGCTTCCTCTGGAATTTGTAAATAAGCTTGTTCTGGATCGACAACATCTGATTGTATATGTGGAACTTCAAGTAAATCTTATTGTGATTCAACTAAATAATGCTAGAGTGATGCATGTGTAGCAATTATAAATTGTTCATCAATCAATTAAAGTAATTGTGCTTGTGGAACCTCAATAAAATAGTTCCAATACTTATTGCAAAGATCCAAGTGCAGCAAATGGAATTTGTGTTAATAAATGCTAAGGTTCAACATCAAATGATTGCATCTGTGGATCAACAACTCTATCATATTGTAATTCAACACAGAGATGCGAAGATCAAATGGCTATTTCAGGTAATTGTTTGAATATATGTACTACAAATTTTGAAAGTAATTGTTCTTGTGGATAAAATCAATTTAGCAATTGTAATAATTCTAAATATTGTTTGAATCCTTCAGCTAGCTCTGGACAATGTTATGATGATTGTACAAATAGTATTAGATCATCTTGTATTTGTGGAACAGTTACAAAATAAGGTTGTTCTAATTAATAAACATGTGCAGATCCAAGTGCAAGTACTGGTTAATGTATAACAATACCAAATTGTATTAATAATTTTGATAATTCTTGTTAATGTGGAACAACTTAGATTTCTGTTTGTTCTGAATCTACTTATTGTACTAATGTAAGTGATTCAACAGGAGTTTGCTTATAATATTGTAATCAAAATTAAAAATCTAATTTTATTTGTGGTTCAATTAATAAAATAGCCTGTTCTCAAACTTAAGTATGTTAGAATCCTAATGATTAAAATGGTAATTGTATAGAAAAGTGTCAAAATAATTTATAAACAAATTGTTTATGTGGTAATTCAGTAACTCCTTTTTGTAGTGTAAATGAACATTGCCATGATTTTAAATAACTTACAGGTACTTGTATATAATAATGTAATTAATTCTAAAATAATTGTGTTTGTGGAACATCATTATATTCATATTGTTCATCTACAACATATTGTTCATCAAAACAATAAGGAATTTGTTTAGAATACTGTTCTAGTTATTAATAATCAAATTGTATATGTGGAAATAAGGTGAAATAGGTTTGTTCAAATGGTGAAAAATGTGTTGATCCATATGCAGATAATGGAATTTGTAATTTAGGTATTTGTACATCATAATTTTAATCAAATTGTACTTGTGGTACCACTAATCAAGCATATTGCAAATAGAATTAATATTGCTTAGATTCTGGAGCACTTAATGGTATATGTTTTGAAAAATGTCAATAAAATTAAAATAATTGTATATGTGGAATAGATTCTATTGACATATGTTTTTCATCTACATATTGTTTACTATAATCCAAAGGTGTTTGTATGTAACAATGTACTTCTGTAAATAATCAAAATTGTTTGATATCATCTGAAAACTAAGCATGCCTTGATTAATTTAATACTGTCTATAATGATGTGACTGGAATATGTGTACCAACTTGCAAAGAAAATGGTGAAACAAATTGTTATTGTGGAAGTACAGAAAAAGGTGTAGATCAGAAATTAATTTGCTAATCTGGTTTTTAATGCTAAAATCTTGAAACACAATCAAGAGTTTGTGTTTAAAAATGTACAAGTAACATGTCATCAAATTGTTATTGCGGATAAGAAAAGTCCCAGTATTGTAATGAAGATTAGACATGTTAAGATCCAAATTAACAAGTAGGTTTATGTAAATAGTCTTTGAATGTTTAAACAGCTGATTATTCCAGAATTATTAATCTAAGGCTATTTGCAATAATCTGCCTATTCAATATTGCATGAGATTATATGCATCAATTATAAAATATTAAATATAAAAAAATTTAAATATATAAATCTATTATAGTAATAATTTAGAACTTATAAACTGCATTCACATTAATCAAACCAAAGTTTATGTTCGAATTTCTAAATATATTTTTTATTATATTAATTAGATTAAATAAAATTATTTGTTTCTTTTGGAGGTTTAATGTAACAAATAAGTAAATATTTACAATTTTATTGTGATAATAAATGAATTAGGCTAAGTTTTACAAATTCTTATTAATAAATAAATGTTTTAAAGATTAAATATAGTACCAATTTTGCGAAATAATTTTTTTTCTAAAAAATCATAAATTAAATTTGAAAATGATATTAATGAATTAATATTAAATGAATGATTAACTTTATTTTGGCTATTTAAATTTAAGCTTATAGATTTTATATTAGGATACTTAAATATACATTAATAAATTATTAAATATTATTTTAAAGATTTCTAAAATATTATCATTATTTATAATGAGTCCACCACCACTTTTAAATCCATATAATTACTACATTTGAAGGAAGAATATAGATTTAAAATATGAGCAAACATGAGATTATCTAAAAAAAATTCAATATGTTTCTGTTGCAGTATGAATTGTCTGAATTTAAATAGTGATTAATTATGATATAGAAATTATATACAGAAAGTAGTGTGATGATTAAATTATATAATTTATTTTGATATAAAAAAAAAAGGCTTAACCTTGAAATTAGTGATATAAAATTAATATAAAATGATATTAATTTATTGAATTAACTTGTTTAATTTAAATAAAATTTCATAACAATTTATTGATGATATGAGGATATTGGACAAAGCTGATTTAATTAATAATTTGCTTAATATTTCTTTCTGTAAAATATTAAGTCTTAAAATTTTTATTAAACTAAAAATGGAAAGAATATTAGTGAAATAAATGATCATGATTTAATCAAAAGATTAAATAATAGAATTAAATCAAACAAGAGTGAGTAGCTAAAGCAATAAAATAAAAAAATGTCTAATTGGAGATAGGTTTTAATCACTTAAAACTTAATATAATCTCTGAATATACACTATCATTAATTAATAAATTTTATATATATTAATAAAAATAACAATTAATGGACAAGAGATTTTACAAAACCTGTTCCAAACATGCTTATTATTAGTATATTAATAGATTTGATCCAAAATTGTTGGCTACATATTAGACTGGTTATTACCATGGAATTGGCAGATAGTATATTTTTTTATTTAAGTTAAAGAGGGTTATTCAAAACATTAGTTTTGAGATAAGCAGGTGATAGTATTGGAATGGAAGAAGATCACAGTTATACATATAAAATGCATGTTATGGCTATGAACTTAATGTATCGAAGTGGTTGGGTATTATTTGCTTACATTTTAATTTGGAATACATTTTTATTGGGAGATCCTTGTTAAGTATATAGTAGTATGTAATGAATAGGTTTTTAATACATCATATTGGGATTTGGCATGCAAACCATCAGGAGATATGGATTACAATACGAGATATGAAATGTTATATGTTCAAGACAGAGTGTTAAGATTCTGAATCCAATAAATATAAAATTTTATTATTATTTTATGTCACTTCTTTTAGCTTCCACTAGATCCTGGAGGCCAAGTTAATTATTCTCCTCCAATTATATGAATATGAAGATGCCAAACACTCTAACCTCCATTCTCACCATCATTAATTACAATTCTGAATCCTTTCTTTAATTCATCCACTAATTCTACAATCTTTGTGACAGTAAACAATAAATGGCCTAAGATTTCCTTATTGTGTTCTTGAGCTTTTGATAATTATGTCAATCCATTTCGCTGTTTTGGAATCAATAGAATATGCACAGGAGCTTATGGATTGACATCATGAAAAGCAAGGCACTAAATATGGATTAATTTTACTTGGTCATCTTAATAAACAATATTTGCTTTTATCTATCCAGATACGATTTTATCAAAGATTGTGATTTCAGCGTCCATTTATAATTAAATTATATTAATCAAAGCGTATGTTAATATTAATCATTATACTCTTTTATTTATTAATACAAGCTATTTTAACTTTAGTCACCAAGTAAATATTTTCTCTGGCATAAAAATAGAAAATCTCCAGGTATTTATAAATTAAATCTTCTTAAAAGAGTTGGAAAGACTCCATTGATAATAAATCCTGCTCCAAAAGATAGAGGAAGTATCTAAAAATCATATTTATCAATACTTTGCATATTAACTGAATAACTACGGAATTTGATTGAATAAATAAGAATGGTATCAAAAATAAATATGGAAGTAATAATAAGAGTAATCTCTTAAAATGCTACATTTTTGGAAGCTTTTACCTCCACTTATTAAAGAGCCCTTCTTCATAAGAACCCTAGGCTAACATAGCTCCAACCAATAATCCTGTAATCACAGCTCCAATTGCTGTTAACTGGAAACAAGAATTAAATAATATTTATGGGGAATCCTTAGTGTAATGAGTTGATTAACATTCGTTGATTCTTGCAATCCATTTACTCATATCCTATTTATCATAATATACTAAGGAATTCAATTTTAACAATCCCAAAGATAATCCTAACAGGATTAATAATAGGAAAAATGACATTGGAATAAAATGATTGATTTCTTCTAATCTATTCCTTTGAGGATTTAGCAACTTTAATATATACCTAAATTTATAATTTCTTAATAAATACTATTTTAATGGATCATGAATGACGAAAATATACATTAAAGTTATGTATATACCCCAAACCCATCCAAGAATCACTTATCCTAAAGAATGAACCCCAAGAAATATTCTAGAAATTCCAGTCATCACTATACTAAGAAGGATGAATATAATAAGCATCAATTTCATAGCAATTTTACATTTAGATTAAATATTCGTATTTACTTATTATTAACTATTCTTAACTAAATATTCTTATAATTGTTACTCTTATCTCGGAAGTTTTGATACTATATATTGTGTACCCTGAATGGGATTCTCCTTTATCAAGATCTAATTTTATCTATATGGATACTTACTTTCTTAAAATTCAACTTAGACTTTATTTCTTCTTAGTTGTTTAATTGATGGGAAAAGTAACACTGGCATAAGAATAAGCATCACAAGTGAGTTTTGAGAGTGCCCTGAAGGTTTACCATAATCTGAGTTGCATTTTAAACTAAAATTTAATATATTGGTACCTCTTAATCTCAGGTTCAATCATATATGGTCTTGCTTAATGATAAATGTTCTTTAAAATCTCATTTGTAGTTACACTTGTTACAACAACACTTAAATAAAGCAATGAGTTTAATTTGTTGTCATCATATATGAAACAATAAAATGCTGCTATTGGTGGAATAAAAACAATGTCTGAGAAGAATTCATAAACTAACTATTCAAAAACAGGAATAGATTTTTGCATTGATAGCGCAAACGATTTGCTAACATCCCAAAGTTCATCATTAAAAGCAATATCTATCACTATGTAAGCAATCAGCAGAGAAGTATACAAAATTGACAATATTATTTTATTCATTTTATTATTTTATACAAAATTACATATTGATGTTTTTAATCTAAAATGTTATCAATGAATATAATTAATTCTTTTGTCATCAAATCAATAGTTGTTAATTTATATCTAAATTAAATGTAGTAAACTTTATGATATCTTTTCAAAAAGAAGTATTGAAACAATTTATATTGTTTTATATATTTTTTAACTAAGTTAATAATAATTTATTCCGTGCAAAAATTCCTCTCAAAAGATAATATTTAAACACTATTTAAAAAGTATAATTTTTATTAATGAGTGTTTATGATACTAATATTATCTAATATTATATTTATTTTGCAATAATTTAGAATTCTATTCTATAAATTATATTATGAATATTTTAATGCTACAAAAATAATTATCAAATGAAATTTTAATAATTAAAATTAATACAGAAAAATTAAATGACTAAAGAAGAAATTAAAGAAGCTGTTGAAGCCTTCTTAAAGGATAAGTTAGATTAAATTTGGTAGAAAATAATAAATCTTGAATAAAGGTTTTAGATTTTTGAGAGAGCATTAACGTAATAGTAAAGTGATATTTCAAAGAACAATAATAATTAAAACACTTAAATTCTTCACTTGGGAAAGAAATTTATTGACTTGCAAAAACAATTATAAGCTGCATAAGAAGCAGCAAATTAAGTTGTAGAAATGACTGAACAAAAAATTTAAGAAACTTAAAAAATAAAAAAGAATTAGCGTAAGAAATTGGAAGAATTAGATAAAAATTAAACTATACAACAGCAAATAAATTCTGGTTTTTCATAATTAATTCAAAGCTAATAATAGTAATAGTAATAGTAATAGTAATAATAATAATAATAATAATAATAATAATAATAATAATAATAAAAATAATAATAATATTAATTTTAAACTCTATAAGTTATTCCTGAAGGCATGGTATTTAGAACAAGAAATGGTACCAAGTATCATCTTATAAATTGTGAAAATGTTTAAAAATATTAAACTATGATGATAACAATTTAAGAGGCACGAGAATAAAATTTGACTGGTTGTTTGAATTGTAAAGCATGAATTAAATTTAATTATTCTATTAAAGATGGCTTATTAAAATTTAGTTAAATAAACATCATTCCATATAGGAAGGTTTTGGTTTTCCAGTTTTAAGAGTGCAGCCAGCACAATGCAGTAATGCTACTGCAGCATAAATTGGTCCTTTTTTAAGTAATTCTGATCTAAATGCTATGCCCATAAATTCACCATTTAATGAGAAAGAGAGTGTACCTAAAATAATTATAATTAAGAGTACCATTAATCATGTTTAAACAAACTCCAAGAACCCCTTCTTTTTTGAATCTTTTTCCATAAGTTTATCCTGATGCATTGCTTCCATTTCTTAATTATGCTAATCCATAATAAGCAAAGCCCTAATTTAAATCACAAAATGCAGCATTCAAGTTAATATTATTTCCTTAACAAACTCCAATTTTTAATTCATTTTCTGTTCTGCTATCTGCTTCAATTTCCCAATAATGAACACCATTTTCAAATCCCTAAATATATTTAATTTTATAATTACTTGATCTCCCAAGACTGTTCTGAAAATATATGAGCTTTCTTTAAGAAAGACACAAGTATCTCCGCTTGTCAATAAAATACCTGATCCACATTTATTTTTATCCCATTTAAAATTAAGACCTCCCTCAATATTCATACTAGGTTGTATTTAAATTATTTGAATTGACTTATTGTTGGATAGATTGATTGATCCTGATTAAGATCCTGATAACTTTGGTTAAAATTTTTTGATAATTTCATATTATTTTTTATGATCTGATGCATTTTCAAACAATTGTACTGTCAGCTCACATAATAAGCTGCAAAATGATGTTTACCTAAAAATGATTAATAAAAATACTTGTTTTCCTCAGTTGATAAATATTCTTTACAATTATCATGATTTAAACATTTAACTCTTATACATTAATTTTGATGTTATTCAATATCAATAATTGAGCATAATTTTTTGCATTCAGGATTTAAGCAATATAATTGCAAGTTCTTATATACTTTAAGCATTGCTCCTTAAATTTTAACATATTATGGAATATTTTCTGAAGAATTTGGTGGATAACAACAATCTTTGCTTTTGCATGGAGGTTTTGTTGCCACACAATCATTGCAGTACATTTAACCACAAAAATTGCATTCTAATGGATCTTTAACCACTTTATTGCAAACCAAGCACATCAAATGTTATTGAGGTTAAGGCTGAAATCGACTAATGTCATACCCAGACATAATTTATTTTGTTGAAATTATAATTAAAAAAATTTTAATCAATAATTCATTTAAATTTCAAATGTTTCTAATTCTGATAATAGCAATTTTCTTTATACATTCTATACTCACTTTAATAAATTAGAAACATGTTCTTTCACTTTAAATATTAATAGAAAAAGTAAATGACTTGATGTTAAAGCTTTAATTTTATTAATATTTGAGTTTTATTCTTTGGAATCTCTTTCTCATTAATATATATATATTGGTGAAAGTCTATAGTGTTTAGTTAATATAGATAGAAAATAAAACTAAATGTTTCTAATTCGCTTGATTTATAAATTACTACAGTAGTAATTTAAAACAAACATAGTAATTTAATAATGGATATATAAAATTAGAAAAGAAAGAGTAAATTTTCATTCTCTCGTGCTCCTACAAATGAAAATTCTAGTGCTTTACAATAATTAAAAAATAGGTTCAAAGGTAAAATGAGTTTATATTTATAGGATAAATGCTCTAATTGATTAATAAAAATGAGAATAAGAATTAAGATAAATAGATTTAAGAGTTTTTAATTAGAATAAATGTTGAATTAGAAGAGGAAGATCTTAAATATATAAAATTTGATATGAGCTTGTTTCATGAAAATTATATTGATGGCGAAATATTGGGAGAAGGATGTATTGGATTAGTAAGAAGTGTTACAAGAAAATAAGATGGTTGTGAATTTGCATGTAAAATTGTAAAGACAGATTCTGAGGAGATTGTTAAAAATGTTATTTTGAATATTTATATGATAGATGATTTTAGAATTCAAGAATCTTAAAAAATTAAGCCATCCTCATATTGTTGCAATGAAGGAACTATTCATATAATGGAATGAAGGTTTCTAAAGCACAGGAACAGTTTTAGTAATAATGGAAAAGGTAAAAGGTAAGGAAATGTTTGATGTAATACAAAAGTAAAAGAATTATAGTGGTATATTATGATATAAATGATTAGAATGGACTGCAAGAATTTTATTTGAGTAAATATTAGTTTCTATAAAATATATGCATGATAATTATTGTTGTCATAGAGATTTAAAACCAAATAATATTTTATGTACAGAGGATGGCACATCAATTAAGATTACAGACTTTAATGTATATAAAAATTTAATAAATTAGGTTTCAAAATTTACTGATGGCTATAAAGAATTCACTAATTTAGATGATCATGGTAAAATTGAAATGTGGACATACACAGGTACTGTTGCATTTTCAGCTCCTGAAATATTTTCAGGTGGTTTGTACAAGTAAATTATATTTTTTAATCAGTGAATAAGTTGATTTATGGAGTGCAGGTGTAATATTGTATGTAATGTTAAGTGGTGAATTACCATTTAATTCAGAATATCTTAATGATCTTATTGATTAAATTTAGAAATGTAAATACTAAATGATTGGTCCAATTTGGGATTAAATTTCATCATAAGCAAAAGATTTAATATAAAATTTATTATAATTAGATCCACTTCATAGATTAACACCTGAATAAGCTCTAGATCATCCTTGGATTAAAAATGTTTAAAATAAATCAGAGATTCCAAGAGATACTTTAGAAAAAAATATGGCAAGATTTTTAAATCAAAAAATAAATAATGATTCTGAATTAAGTGCCAAAAAAATAAAATAAATATGTTTTCTATTTGGAGCAGGAGAAATTTGGAAACGTCATTCTTTAAAAAATTCATCAGTTTCCAAAATTTCTGAAGATCTTAAGAAATTTAAATCTATTGATATTTCAACATACAAAAAAGAAATTTAAGTTACTAAGGATTAAAATTCTAATCATGTATATCATATAGATTGTCCATTTAGTGATGATTCAGATTGAATTATTATTATTTTTATAATTATTTTATATTTTCAAATGTGGAAATTTGCAAATTGTTCCATCTCTTTTCTATATTACTCTTGTAAATATTAATCCAAATCGTTAGGATTGATTGATCCTTACATTTTAATATCACTTTCCTTTACTTCAAATCCACTTTCACTATCATATGATGAATAAGGTAAACTGTTATCAGCTGGAGCAAATGGAGAAACAACTCCCTTTTAATCAGGGATTGGATCCTTTTAAATTACTGGAGTTAATTAATGTTCAACTACATCAACAGGCATTTCACTTTATGCTTCATATTAATTATTTGATTTTCTTTCATTCTCTTAACTTTACATATAAGAATCTTCATCATTTAAATGTTATTCTTCAAGTCTTTATCTCTTCAATCTTTCATATTCTTCTTATTCTTTTCTGTCTAATTCTTCCATTTATTCTGCTGTTAATGTTTGTTCTTCATCAATTTATATTACTGCTTCTTCCTCTATTTGAACTTATTATTATTCATGAACATTGATTTATTAGAATCCTTCTTATTAAATATCTTATTCCTAATTCAATTAAACATCATCATCAATGTATTACACTTATTTTTCAATCAAAGCTAATTTTTATCCATTCAAAATATGGATCTTCTTTTGTCTCAAATTTTATGCTGATTGAGCAATACATATCAGAATAACTATCAGAATCACTGTTCTCATTAAAACGGATTATTATAATATTGTAAATATTCCAACAAATTAAAAAATACAATGTCTATAATTCAATAAAAATGCAGTAATGTTTCATCAAACTTTAATAAACTATCATCTAAAATAGCAAACATCTCAAAACAGTGTAGTTATTCATAATAAATATATTATTGTCTATTCCTGATAGTCAAATATATTATTATATTGAAATATCTATCTTTTAATCATATAGAATAGAATGAAACATTATACTAATAAATAATAATCTAGTGTGTTAATATCTAAATAGATTATGTTCTTATTACTAATATTATGAAGAAATCATCAATTTTTATATGATAATTATAATAAAGACTAATATAAGATATATAATATAAAAATGATAATAAATAAGAAAAATATTCTCAAACACTTTACTTAAGTATTATATTTCATTAATATTATTTACATGAATTTGAATTTAAATATTTCAATTTAATTTAACATCTTTAAAAATTTGAATATCAAATTGTATTTTATTACTTAGATAACAGTTTAATAAATTAAAACTAGAAAATAATAAAAATATGTATAATTGACATACTAGTATAGCGTTAATGAGATATTTGATATTGATATGAGGTATCAATTATATTTTACATTGAGTTTATAGTATTTTAACATAAGATAAAAGATTAGAATTATAATTTGTATTCGTTTTTAATAATAATATAAAAATGAGAATTGTGATTTTAGTTCTATTGAGCATGGTAGTATTGATATACGATGTTAGGCATTATGTAAAATGGGCACAGATCCAAAGATTGTGTTAGCAGAAATTGATGATCATCATATGGGGAAAACATTCTTGAATGCAATCCAAATTAGTTTGGCAACAGGTTCACCTGTACATGAGATTTAGAGCTATATAAACAATATAAGGTATATAATAACCTTGATTGTAGATTTATGTTGGAATAAGAATAAAAGGATGCTGATCTTTATATCTAAAGCACATAAGCATCATGCAATAGATTATTACATGATTTTTCAACAAATTTAGCTTATCATTAGAGTTAATTGAAAGCTCATCAGAAAATAGTTGAGGTTATTCTTTTATTTATAAATTAGGAAAACACAAATAATCTCTAAAGATCTTTAAATAAGATTGCAGAAGTCTCAGTTGAAATTGAAGAGAATACTAAGAAAACAAATGCAGGATAGAGCGAAAGAGATTTATAATATGCTGAATTTTAATCAAAGATCAAAGATCATACAGAAGCCATAGCTGCAATTGATGAAGCATATGCTCTAATTGAACATTTATCAAGTGGTTCATCATTCATATAAGTTAAGGGAAGGTTTAACAAAGTATTGTAGAGATTATAGAAGTAAAGTTCTATTTCAATCTATTAGTTAATCAACTGGATTATTATTCTAGCCAATTCTTACAATGATGACCTAATTATCATCAAAATCTGATTCAGACACTGCAAAGAAAGTGTTATAGTTGTTGGCCAATTTAAGAGTTTAAATTGTTGAAAGTAAAGGAAATGATGAATCAATTGAGAAATAATAAAGTCTTAATTGGTAATAATTCTTATCAGATTTAACAAATGAAAAAAATACATTGTAAATGTTTATTATTTATACTTTTAATAGATCAGATCAAAGATAAAATTTGGAATAAGCTATTTTGAATTATTAGAGTATTATTGAAGAATCAGAAGGAAAGGTTGAGTATCATGCAGCTGAGGTTGAAAGAAATTAAGTAATAAATAATTAAAATAATATAAGAGTAATTTGGAAGGATAAGATTAATGGTGTAGATAATAATAAGACATTTATTAGATGGAAACTTAATCAAGAGTTTCGACTTAAGATTTAATTTCAAGAATATCAGATCACATTTAGGATAAGATAGTAACTCTTAAAGAATATTTAAGAGAAAGACTTCAATTAAATTGAGTATCTAATCATTCAAAAATATAAAAACCCATTTTCAAACAATTTCAAATATTGATAATTTATTAGAAATGTCACTGACAAGCAAAGTGTTATTTCCTACACTCTCTATCCAATTAGGTTTATTTTTTATTTTTGCTCTTAACACTTAAACTTATTTATCCCATATAGCAAATGTTTAATCATTTGAAATAGTAACTATTTTATCATTTAAATAAGTGCTTCTCATCACTTTACTTTTATGAGCATCAATGACAAATTCAGGAATTGGAGGTTTTTTATTTTTCTTTCTTTTCAATTATTATACTTTGAAACAATAGACTTATCCAGTTTCAGTCGATATCAGAATAGAATTATCTTTAGAAGTTGCAGAATATATTACAGGAGGTGAAACAGTTAAAGGTGCATATTATAAATGAATTGTACCTTGAATTAAAATATATAATGATACTTAAATCAAATTTGAATAGTATTTTAGCTTATGATGCTTATTAGATTAATGGTTGATCTTCAATCTAGTGTTTATATTAATAATCCCATAGAATAATTTTATAGTCAAATCCTGTAGATATATATAGTTATTCTCCTTCATCTTGAATGAAATCTCCACTAAAACAAGTCTGAATATTATAAGTAATAAATACATTTTCATGTCCTTCTTTGAGATTGGATCTAAGATTGAGTTATCTATCAAATATAGATGTACAACCACTAATAATAGAGAAGTATAATAATACGAGTCAAAATTTGCAGAAATTAATTATTATTGATTATCAAAAGTTATTTAGTTTATTTCACTATCATTTTCAAATTTTAATGTACAAGCTTTAACTATAATGTCTTATCTTATGTCAAATAATAAAATCTGAATAATATTTATTTATTACTTCATTATTCCTAGCACCATAAACTTGAGTATCTGATAATAAACAATTGGCAGTTTATGATTCTTCTACTTTACCAAGATTGAATAATTTAACAGATGATTACAATCTTAGATCATATAATCTCATAGTTGAATCTTCGGATATGGTAAGGAAAAGGTTATCATTTTGTTTGGATGCACTAATACCTGTGATTGGCTATTGGTGAACTGGTATGAAATTCAAAAATACTATTTTTCTCTGAAAATACAAGGGTAGATTTCTCTGTTATCATAAATTTAATAATTATGTTTATATATTAATATATATAGAAATAGTTATGAGAAAAAGTATATTTATATATGATTCACAAATTGCATTATTATTTCTAACTTTAAATAAGTTTGATAACACTGCTTTATTGTAAATATATCTATGGATTTATTTGTTTAAATTTCTTATGTTATATTTTAGCATATTTTAAATAACAAGGCTAAAATACAAAAATTTAATTACTTTATTTTATGGATTATTAGTCTTCCATTTTCTACCATTAAAATAATTATAAAAGTCTTTAAGATAAGACTTTGATTTAAGATTGATAAATGCATAACCAGGATTAACAATTCCATCAAATGGGAAATTTAGATAATCAAATTTATTTTTGAATTTTGGATCAATTTCCATCATCAACATTTCTTTTGTATAATTTTAAGGAATATTTCTCATCATTAATGTTGTTCTATTATCACATTCTATCTATAATTTATAATATAATTACTTACATTAGTAATATTGAAATCAAATGATTATTCACTTTCTTCTGATTTATCAAATACTCCTTATATAAATTATAATTATTCAGAATGTATAGGTGTTTGATTACTACTTATAAATATTTGAGACTCTAAATCTAATAATCAAATTTATTACCATATGCTTCAAATGTAGTATTCAAAAATTCATTAGATGTAGAAGAATCATCACTTTAATGTCCATCACTATCTTTTTGATTAAATTCATCTATCTCTTTAAACAATGACAATTTGTAAAGTTTTCTCTTCATAATTTAAATTAATTAACAACTTATTAATAATAAAACATTTAAATTAATTTTTAACTATTATAATAACAAAATATGCATATTCTAATATTATCAAAATATTGGAATGAATTAACATAGATAATTAAATTACATAACTAATTTATTAGACTATATATATTATTATTATTTATTATAATTATTTTATATAAATGAATTATGAGCATCGTTCATTATTGGAAATTGATAATTAGTAATAAGAATTGATGAAATAAAATGAAATTCATAATCAATAATAAATAAACTTTTAATAAGAAGAAGAAGATCCATCTATTAAATTGAAAGACATTCATAAAGAATATCGTAAAAACTAAGCATTTAGTAATTTTATAAAATATCATGTTCCACTATTTTCTTAAGGAGATAAGGGTGTTACAATTAAAATGATCAACCATAATATTTAAGAATAAAATTAAGATAACAATTAATTAAGTAAAGTTAAATAAGTTCAATTTAATCTTCAAAATAATTATCTTCATTTAATAGTGAAGCATCCTAGTGAATATTTAACATTAAATGAGAAATTTAATTTATAGAGAAGTATTTAACAATATGCAATGCAAAATAGATTTGATTCTACTTCAGAAGAAGATGATGATGATGTTGAGGATTAACATTCTATTATTGAAGTAGTAGTCAAAGAATTAACCTAATAACCAAAAAGTATTTTAAAGAAATAGCCTAAGGAATTTAAACATGAAACAGATGATGAGGAAGATTATTATTAAAATAAAGGATTAAGTTATAAAGAAATAAGAAATTTAGAAAAGAAGGTTAAAGAACATGATTATGGTGTAGGATTAGAATTACTTTAAAAATTAGGATTTAAATATGGTGAAGGTTTAGGAATAAATAGATAAGGAATTTTAGAACCTGTAATTCCTGTTAAAAAGTAAGTATTTACAGGAATTTAATTAAATAAAAATAAAAATAATGAAGAAGATTAGGTATGGTTATATGATAATCCAAATGAAACTAAGAATATAAAAAAAGTAGATAAAATATGGAGAAAAAGAAATTAAAATGATAATTAATTAAACTTATCATAATTCAATTAAATAAATTCTAAAGATAACATTATTTAAGAATATTTGAATGAAGTAAAAGAATTGACTTAATCAGTCTAACATTTATTATATACTAAATTAAGTAAATATGAAATTGATGAATAATTATTTGAATAAAAAAGAAATTAAAAAAATAAATTAGAAATTGAAAAGGAAAGAGCAATTAATAATTTAGAAAAGCAAAAAGAAACCATAAGAAAAAAAGAATCATTTTAAAAATATCTTCTCTTTTTTTAAGATGATGAAGTCTAAATATCTAATGAACCTTTTCCTTTATATGAAAAATTTTTAGAATGCTTTATTAAACATCCTGATTTATTCATTTAATTTAATTTGATTGATGTATTAATTAAATAAGGAATAGAAGAAATTATAAAAAAGATTTAAAATTGGGAAGGACCATAAATAGATATATTAGAAAATGAATTTAAATTCATTAATAAAATTGTAAATTTAGTAAAAGATGTTTTCATTTAATAAAAATCATTAACTACTACTTCAAATCATTAACATTCTGAAATTCTTATTATTGATAACTTAATCTCATCAAAAGATTTCCAAAATCTATAAACTATTATTGATATACTCATTAATCCAATCATATCAAAATTAATAAATTATATATGTTAAAAATATGATCCATGTTAAGATAATTTATTATTAGAAATGCTTAAATTATGGACTATTGATATATCATCAATAGAAATTGAAGAAATACAAAGTTAAAAATTGGAAAAACTTAAATTGTTAAATGCAATAACTATTTAAAACATTATTAATCTCCTTATTCCTAAATTATTATAAACAATATCTAATTGGAGTACAAATGATTCATTTTAACTACATAAAGTTATACTTCCTTGGATTTATTCATAGTTTAACAACCAAGAACTTTCAGATTAATTGATTTAAAAATTATTTAATATTGATCTAGACAATTAACCTGATTTCGGTTTAAGTATACTATCCCCTTTTTCTATAGTTTATCAAAATTAATGGAATCAAATTCTAGAAAAATAAGTAATACCAAAAATTATTAGTTATATATCAAATATAGATTAAACATCTAATTTTGATATTATTTAGAGAATTCTTTTTTATTTTGAATACATTCAAGATTATGCTGAAATCATATTTGAACCTCTAATTGATAAAATAAATTAATCTGTATGTTCAAGAATGTAAGAAGATGTCTCTAGTAGAGATTCAGGATTTTATCAATTAATTTTATAGTATAAAATATTAATTATCTAATTAGGTGGCTGAATTAATGGGAATTGATCCTTTAAGAAAAAGTATTGAGTAAATGTAATCGTCTGTCTGTAAAATTTAATTTGATCAAAGAGAAGTTAATCTAATGATCATTTACTAATTAAATTATAATAATTACTGAAGTTTTGATATTATCATAAAGAATATATAAAAGTAATCAATCTATTTGAATATTAACATCTTTGAAACATGATTTCCTTTTATTTTATAAATTTGAGTAACATAATGAAGGATTTAAAAATAAAGGTTCAATTTGCTTATAGAGTAGTTGAGCTTTTAGTCTCTATCTGAAATTGAATACTTCTTCATCTGAGTAATGCAGAAATACAATAGAAGAATCTGCAAAACTCACCTTTCTCTCACCTTGCTACTACATGGAATCTAATTAATCTTAGTCATAGGTTTAACTAAATGTATCTATTTTCTATTGGAGTAATTCAAACTTTATTTTGGGACCTATGCATGTAGTCATATTATAAAAAAGATTATTAATTTTTAATTTAAAACAGAATTATATATTATAATACTCTTTATTATTATTAAATGGAAATTAATGAGAAATATCCATTTAGAATTTTATCATATAATAATTAAGAATCTATCAAAAATGATAATATTATTGTCTAAATTAATTTAGAATTTAAGAAATAATATAATTTTTATAAATACAAATGAATTTCAGATAATATATAATTTTATATATATATATTTATTTATATTATAATAATAATAATAATTATTATTATTATTAATTTAATGGCAATAACATTATTCAAACTGAAATATAAAAATAATGGTCAATCTTCAATTAATTAAGATATAAGCACATATTAGATTATATGTTTATATTTCAGATAGTTGGATAATCTCTAATTAAATATATCAGCAAATATTAAATATTGACTGGTTATTATTATTATTTTACATTAAAATTAATATAAATTCATTTATAAACACTTCTATGATGACATAATTTAATTAGTTATTAAACAAATACTAAGTGATTATTAAAGATGGGAGATTCATTAAGACCTTAGATAATGATAATCCATTGGAATAATGTTATTATTAATTTTGAATGAAGAATATTATTTAAATAATTTAAAAATATGGATTAAATTTCTTTACTCTATTGTTATAACTCAAAAATTATATTTTTGATATTTTCTTTATAATTTTTTTATTTAATGTCAAATTTATATGATTTAAGAACAATAGAAATTATTAAGTCATATATAATAATTATTAAGTGAGTCTTATTTCATAAATATTGCAGATAATATCTCCTAATTTGATTTAATTTATGACTTTAAATGCTGTTCAAGAATTTAGATAAACAATATTAATCTTATAAAAATAGAAAATGAATTCTTCACAAAGCTCCTTTACAGATCTTAATGATTGGGCTTTAATTTATTCGAATCTCTAACAAATCAAACTAGAGTAATTATCTTCAAAGCTCAAATTACATTTCAACAATCTACCCGACTTTAATGACTTTATTAAACTTTATGAGTCTTCTAAATTTGAATCAGATGATTCTTGGAATCTAAATGAGGAAATTTTATTATAATTTATAGTTTTGAGTCTCAATCCAAAATGTATTAAGGTACTTATGATTAAAATTTAGAATCGATTCGATTGGGAGAAAGTGTAAAAGTTAATGCCTAAATACAGGAGTCTATCAGAATTATGCTTTAAATTCTAATCTTTCTATAAGGCCTTTCTTCCAAGACAACCTTGGTCAACGTTTGAAGAATAAACTTTGTTATAAATCATTTTGTAATATTTGTCTAATTTATAATAGAGACAATCCAAGTCGCTGTAAAAGGAAATGGAGTACTATCGCTTATTAATATAATTGTATTTGTAAGTCTGGAATATTAAGAAATGCAAAATAATGTCGTGAACGATGGAATAATAAATTAGATCCACAAATTAATAGGTAATTGTAATGATAATATTTTACAGATAACCATGGTCAAAGTCTGAAGAGTTAAACTTTCTATAATTGCTACTTCAGAATGGACGTAAATGGGTTGAAATATCTATAAAATTATCTATGATTACTAAATAAAGAAGAAGAACTGAATTTGTTTTGAAACACAAATTTAAACAACTTAAAAAATATTATGGTATGTAATTTTATAAGTTTGCAAGGTTAGAGACCTAAAAAGATAAATGATATCAAAATTAGTCCATATTGGAATATTTAGGAAGCTAACATGATTCTATATAAAATAGAAGTTCTTTAAGAGAAAACTAAAAAGAGTCAGACTTAAAAATATTCTTTTTGTGAATTTTTGAGTTCTGAACAAGAGTATTGCTTAGCCATAATTAAAAATGGTAGTTTAATTTAATTGTGATATCTAAGCAATAAATTATTTATTATATAAAATGGATTCAAAATTTAGAAAGATATACATATTTCTGGGTTTTATATTCTCGCAATTACAAAGCGATAAATTTGATTATTGAAATTATATTTAGAATATGAGCTTCCTTCATATTCAATCTTCTTAACAATTGACAGATGAAACATCTCATTCCTTAAATTCCAAATTAAACTTTGTGCAAATCCAATCCATTGATTTAAAACCATACAAGCAAAAATGGAGGCTACTTTTTACTAATGTCCCTAGTCCCAAAAATTTAGAATCTATTTACTATGAATTATAAGGTTAATCTATTGAAGACTGTGAAAGCAAAGAGATGATCTTATTATAATGCATTCTCTTGAATATGAGAGCTCCCATAGACTTAAAATTAGTAATTTTAAAGTAATAAGTTATAGAATGAATAATAATGGATTCATATTAGTGAACTAATGCCAACCCATAAATCTCCATTTGAATGGTCTTAAATTTGTCATCAATTTATACATTAATCGGCATACAACAATCCATGGTCTGAGTCTGAGGATAAATAACTATTAGATATTATATTGTAATCAATAATAGTTATTTTAGGCATTACTAAAGTATGAGAAAGGGAAACAAATGGAGTAAAATAGCACGAGAACTAAATGAACAAAGTCTAAATAAGAATATTCGTACACCAAAGTAATGTAGAGAACGTTGGGGAAATAAGTTAGATCCATCTATAAATCGGTATAATTTAAATTTCATAATATAGTGATGAATGGACAGATATTGAAGATCTACATCTTCTGTAGCTTCTTTTATAACATGGAAGAAAATGGGCAGAGTTGTCTATTCGATTATCACCTCTGACAAATAATAAAAAACGAACTGAATTTTCTTTAAAACATAGATTTAAAAAATTAATATCTAATTCAAATAGCATTGGTATTTATGTACTTAATCTATTCTAGATTCAAGATAAATTCAAGGAACCAAATATAGTATATCCTCTGATTGGAACAATAAAGAAATCAATAAACTACTTTTCAAGATTTCTCAATTAGAAATTTAAACTAAGTAAAGAGAGGTTGAAAACTTCTATTATCATCCTCTAACAAAGTAAATCAAACTTAATAATTTAACAAAGATTGTTATCATTAAAGGGAGATCTAAAGTAGAGTTGGATTTGTCAATTCTTTTTAATTCGACAAATTCAGAATTAAATAATTGAATTTTATACATTAAAAATATTAAATTATTTATCTATTTTTTTATATATAAATCATCTCCTTATTGCACTTTGTTATTTATTCTTCTTCTCATCTGAATCTGAAAAAGTTAAATAGAGAGTAATCCCAGAAATTAATAAACAACAAGTTACTACACAAGCTGCTCCCACCCAAAATATATAAGATTATATTGAGGTTTAAGATTTTGCATCACTTGCATTACATATCAATTTAGATTCCACACATTAGATTTATCCTAATTTATTTTTTATGAAACTCCCAAATACATACAAATTTGATCCAAACTATTTCAATAACAATAAAATATACTGCTATTCCGGTCTCTGTAACTTTAACACTAAAAGCTTCTTTAACTAGCTAACCTTATGTTTAATCATCCTTGGGTTCATATACACGTTTAAATAATGAAGGCATAAAAGATTCTTTGTTATTTACAAGTATGGTAACTTAATGATTATTTTCATCTTTCAAATTGAATGCCTTGATCCATTAAGTTTGAATTATATCTCTGTTGTATTCATGTAATACACCTTTTATACAAATATATTTCTCTATATTATTGATTTTTGAATGCACAAAAGTAGTTGGTGCAATAGGCCTAAGATTAAAGTTAAATTATACTCAGAAGTTCCAATGAAAGATAAGTTATTAATCTGCACTACTTCCCCAACTTTACCTTCTTTATTAAAAGCATCAACTAAATATTAATAATTAGATTATCCGCCTTTTTCTAATCTTTTTGCTTCCTTCTTGAAATTTAGATAATTATTGTAGAGCATTTTTACAAGTACATATCCTCCTGTTAAAAGAGCTACATTTCCAATCAGAACTCCTGTCTTAATTAAACCTTGAAGACTCATTAATTTTGATTATTATTATTGCTATTATCAAAGATTCTCTATTATAAATTAGTAAAATTATAATACAAAATGTAAACATATAGCTATCATTACTTAATTCGAACAATTATTATTTTAAGTATTATATTTATGGAATCTTCAATTAAAACTTCAGGCAGAAGTAAGAGAGCCTTAAATAAAACACTTTCTAAAAATTATGCCACTTAAAGTAAGAATTTCAAATGAGTTAGTTATTGATTTGCTCTCAAATAAAAATTAGCTTTGTCTCTTTGGTTCTATTACAAAAAATGAGTCTCCTATCAATCGAATAAGAATACTAAGAAGCTTAAGAATAAGAACTCAAGAGGATTAATAAAATAGATTAAGTAAAAGCTTTGATCTAAAAGTTGTTCATCATACAAGATAATAATAAAGACGAAAGAGTGGTATTGAATAATTGTCTGAAAAATAAGTATTCATTTCTATTATATCAATTAGATGCATCTTGATTGTCTTTATCCAAAGACTTGTGTTTAATAATAGCAAATACTATTAAATGAGATTTAGAAGACTAAGGAAAGAAAGAAAACTATATTCAAACGTATGTCGAGTATCTTAATTAAACATCAGACAACACTTCGTAATATTGGCAATTAGAATAGTATCAATAATCAAAGGAACAGTGAAATTTAATTATTAATGCTGTAATAATCTCAATAGCCAATTGATGAACTTGCACTTCTATAATCTTAGGAAGTGAAAAAAACTAAGATTCCATAATCAATTATTGAACCTGAACTTTAGAAAGTAGTTTTAAATGTATCTCGAAAATGTAAGAAGCCTTTTGCTTCAATTTAGAGTTATGTGAATCAAAAAACAGAGAAACACTAATCATAAAAAGAATTAGGAAATAGCAATCCTTTTTTAAGTTATATGTCTTGTCAAAGTCTTACTGAGATGAACAGTTAATTATAAAGTAATTCTCCTTAGACTTAAAGAAAATTAATATCTTTGAAAGTAGCTTGTCCTCTTCCTGAAATTAAATTGATTTCTTCTGCTCGTAATTATGGAAATACAAATGATATCAATTTTCAAAAATAGAAATTTAAAAATAATATATATTAGGGAGATTTACAAAGAAAGAAGAGGATTGAGACTAAAGTTTGATAAAATTTTAATTTATTTTTTTTCATTTTTCATGTGAATTTTTTATTTCATAATTGCCAAAAATATGTAATAAAAATAAAAAAATAATAATAATTAATATGAGTCTTCATAATTATTCAATTTGTAATTTGCCAGATCATGATGATGAATACCTTAATATTGTGTGTATAGATGAGAAATGTACTAATCGACAATTACTATGTTGTAATTGCTTAGAGGAGCATTCAAAATGCAAACATATTGCATTAAAGAGTTTCTTAAAATAATTTCAAAATCAACTAAATTAGACAAATTTAGATACTTCAAAATTAATATACAATGAGTACTTAATTATTTTATTTTTGTAGTCTAATTCTTCACTTTGAATAAATAGAAGCCACGTTAGAATAGTCTCAAAAATTAATTAATGAAATATTCAATAAAACAAAATCAGCTATACTTGAGTATAAACATCTGTTATGATTTAGTGCCAAGAGCTCAATACAATAAATAAATACTTCTGATACCTTAAGATAAAGTCAAAGTTTAATCTTAAAAAAATTTGAGTCAGAACCCTCCAAAGAAAATTTTAGTAAAGTTCTTGCTGAAATTGAGTTATTCAAGCCTAATTCTGATAAGTACTCGTTTACAGTCAAGAAAAGTTCAACCCAATTACTTCCTTAATCAACTGAAAGTGCTGCAAATGGGAAAATTTATGCTTAGCAATATTAAAGTTCAGCTAATACATTTACAGAATAGTTTCTACAAATACATGAAGTTCTAAAGAAAAATATAACAAACTTTTTTATTAATGCTCCAACAAGAGTAACAGAATAAGAGATTCATGGTAAACGTTTTGATATATTTAAATCAGAAAATAATTTTACAAAAGTCTCTCTTGGTAATCAATAATAATAATAGTAATAATAACAATAATTGTAATAATAATAATAATAATAATAATAAT